>JAYMSZ010001475.1:0-14257 GCA_036897665.1 Pelargonium citronellum | reverse complement strand
ATCATATATTTGCAACTGGACAAACATCGAAGAATCATCAACGGGCCAATTCACACCAAAATCATGTTCATTGCAAATCTATTGCATAGCATGATTAGTGTTAGGGAGATACTCTCCAACACCTATAACGAGTTTCACAATACACACTACAAAAAAAGTAGTAACCTGTAACAAAAATTTGTGAGAGAAGATTTTTCGTCATCAACACACATTTGTGACGAAAATTTCTGTCACAACTATTTGTGAGAACCCAAACAATGATAGAAATAATGTCACAGTTCCGTCACAAATTACATTTTGTGATTGAAATCAATAAATTTGTAACGAAAATTTCTAACATAGATCGCGAATTTTCTTATAGGGACACCATTGTCTCGTAGTGAGCCCACCATGGGGATCAATGGTGCAAATAACCGAGAAATAGGAAATTGTATTGCATATAAATGTTCCTTGGTAAATCTCCTAGAGATAATAAATAGGAAGGATGACCAACCCACCGCTTAACATGAGGGCTGAGATATTTGAGATGGAGAAGACAAAAATGAAGAGTATGGATCGAAGAGTATCCACCTGTTATAGCTTTGACGACAAATCAAACCTATGTGGCAAGCCTCTACCTAGATTTCTTCTTGGAGATTTTGAAATCCAAAAATTCCAAAAATACGAGGGAAAAGAGACCATAGCACCACCTTAACGACTTTACCTGTCACATGAACCTCAAATATCAATAGGTGATAGAAACGTTTACCCTTTGATCGAAGTGTTTGTTTTACTATATTTAAGTCGTGTAGTGTCCTCTTGATTATAAAAACACGATCAAATTCTAATTTTTAGACTAAGGATTACAATAAAAGTATACGACGATTATGATAAAAGTGTATGTAAAGCATATGTAAAGTTGTTTGATCGGTTTTATTTCAAAAAGTTTGAGTCATATTCCAAAAAAAAATAAAAATGTACTGCATTGCTCCACATCAAATCATAAAGTGAATAGTATTTTTTTCATGCATTTGGAGCCGAACTTATTCTACTTTATCTCAAGCCACTGTTTGAAGAGAATAATGTGATTTCAAGTCGAATGAGAGAGGAATATTTTATTTGTTTTGAATTGAATTGTATTGTATTGCCTATCAAAAGAAAAAAAAAAGAATTGTATTGTATTGATTCTGACTCAGGTAGCAATGTATCTACTACTTGAAGAAAAGAAAAACAAAACTTTCCTATTTGCTCTTGATTGTTTAGTTGCTTGTAAGTGAAGATTGATTTTTATATATTCTAATAGTAGTTGTGAATCCATACGAGAATATATATATAGTTACTCTTTAGATCCTAAATTAAATTCAACCCTTCATTGATGTTCACATTACAAAATATCTTAAACATTTTAAAAGAGATTGCACAAATATTCTCAGAATGTTTGCAACCATATATTGTGGGAACTTGAAAAGGTTCACTTCTTAGATGCATAAATATATCCATCTTTACAGGTAGGATATAGCTATATAGGATGATGGTGTTGATTAGTTTTATATGCATATCTTTATACATCTTTGAAATCATGAGGTGGTGTTTTTAATTAGTTACTATATGCATTTTGTCTTTAAAATCACATCCCAAAGAACTTGAAAGAGTGAAATCATGACACACATCCATTGATTAGGGCTCAAGTTTAGCCACACCATAAGATGTTTAACTTTATTGATCATTTTGTATTTTGAAAAGAATTAGTGCATTATGCTAGTTAGTTCAACCAACAAATTTATCTATATGAAGAATGCTAATTGTGACAAATTTTGGACAACAGTCTTATAAACACATAAAACATGACTACTTTTTCATTAACTTTTGGCTCAGAGCGATTGGTTTATAAGACATATTGTAAGTGTTGTGTATTTTGATTTAGTAAAATATTTAATGTTTCGTGTCTTATTAATATCACATCATTTTGTACATTATTTGGAACATAATTTTATTTATGAAAAAAAGGAGAGAGAAAAATATAGCATTACTATTTATCTATTTTACATAACGTGTCACTTGAATGCAAGTAAAAAAATACTTTCTCCGTCTCAAAATGAGTGTCATGTTTTCATTTTTTGCAAAAATTAAGGATTACCAAATAATTTAATGTGTTTCCAATATTACCCTCACTTTCCCCCTACACCTCATTTGCAGTTCAGATCTGTCCATGTGCAGTTCATAAGTGATAAGGGTAATATGAGAAAAACAATAATATAAAATCCTAAAAATAGAAACAGGACACTCATTTTAGGACGGAGGGAGTAATTAATTTAATTATTTTCTTATGTTGTATGGTTGATGTTACCACTAGAAGGTTGGTTTCCTCTATTAGATTATCAACCTACATTTGATTGGAAGATATTAGAAGGTTTGGGACTTGGGAAGATGAAGTTAAGATTACGTGAAACTTCTACAATAACAATTTTAATTTTTGTGGTAATCTTTTATCAGAATAATTTCATCTTCATAGTGCACTAATGTCCCACCAAATGTGAACTTATCGTATCTAATGTTTAAAAGTAGACCAACAATAATAACAATAAAAAATTCGTGTAATACTTAATAAAGCAAAGGGGAAACATCAAGTTCATTGATGTTGATTTTACAATTTGTAACAATAAGGCCTATTGATTTCATTAACTAATTCTTTTTTTTTATAACAGTAAACCATACACGCGAGCTTTCCTTACAAACGAAGAGACGATGATAAGACGTTTCTTGCTCTTCTCATTCCAAGTTCGAGTGTTACCATTTATTAGCTCGGTTATTCTCTCCTCATTCCAAGTTCGAGTGTTACTATTTATTAGTTTTGATACCCGAACGTTATCTTGTCATCTTATGTCCGTCGGGATATGTATGGTAGATTAGTATAGCCACTTGTCCTTGAATATACGAATTTGAGTTCCATCTTCAACTATTCATTTGACGTGTGGGTATAAGAAGTCTCTGCCCAACGACAAATTTCTCCATATCCATGTTGTATTGAGACGACTTCGGTCCCAAATCGAGGCCCCATCCATAGTACTTAGTTTGAAGAATTCAGTGTACTAGGCAACCAAGAGCATTGACTATCCGTCAGAATGTACTCGAGCAAACATTGCAAAATTATAGGATCTCAAATCCCATATGACTAAACCTCCTTCACCCTTTACTCTTGAATCTTCCGTTGGTCTAACCAATAGATTCATTTCTTGTCAGATACATTACCCCACCAATGACAAAACTATTAATCCATTTCACAAAAGATCGATATCGGAAATGCATAGATGGACATAGACCTTGTTTGGGTTGTATACTTCATTGTCTACAGAGGTAAAATGTCTACAGATGTAGCTGAAAGGAGTTTGAAAAAGAATTTTATTGTTTGGTAAAATTGTCTAAAATAATGGGTATTAATATGAAATGGCCAAAACGCCCTTAATGTAAAAAAGAAAGAAATTATTAAAATAATGAATTATTTATTATATTTTGTTTAATGTATGAAGATGTACTTAAGTTTCTATTGAACTGTTAATGGTTTTGGTGGTTAGTATTGAATTTTGATGGTTAGTATGAGAATGTTATAACTACTTCATGGTTAGTATTGGATTTCTATTGAACTGTATCAAGCTTGTAATAATAGAAATTTAAGATAATATTGAAGTGATGGGTAAACCCTTACATTTCACCGGTAAACCTTCAATAATGAACCGAAGATGTACCCTCAAAATCCTTGGTCGACCACCTTCTGACGATATACCTAACATTTAAAGGGTTCACGCACAGACACATATAACAAATATGAGGTAAACCCACATATGCATGTGGGTTTACCATCTGACCAAGGTATACCTCATATTTAAAAATTCCACCGCACAGACACATGTAAAAAATAGGAGGTAAACTCACATATACATATGGGTTTACTGTCTGACCGTGGTATACCTCACATTTAAAATGTGCACCTCTTAGACACATGTAGCAAATGAGAGGTAAATTCACATGTATACGTGGGTTTACCGTCAAACTACGATATACCTCACATTTAAAGGGCCCACTGCACAAGCATAACAAGTAGGAGGTAAACCTATGGTTTACCGTCTGATGGTATAACTCACATTTAAAATGTTCACCGCCGAGACGCATAACTGTGATGAATTAAAACGTAGGTTTACCCACGCATGTTCTCTTCTACAATACAATGTTATTCTTTAAAAAACTGAACAAAATTGAAACAATAAGCAATATCAACTACCTTGGATGTATTCTCTTTTCACTGAAATTTCATGTGAGTCTGCAACAACTAATGTTTTTTCTTCTCTTCCAACTATTTGCAGTTCTCACTACCTCTCATTGTCTTATATTCAACTTGTTTTCTGCAGAATATTGATGATGATGGGTGAACGGATGGTTGTCTAGATGATGATGGTTGACAGTAGTTAACACACAGAGAAAGAGGGTAGAGAGGGATGGATTGATGGGTAAACTGACATCACAATTTGATGGGTAGTTTTGGTATGAAATGTTATATAGACTTATACAGTAATCTCACATGAGCAACCCAGTTCTTGTGAGAAGTAGAGTTTTTTATGATGATTTTTATGAATGTCTATAGACATTCATGAAGTAGAAGACAATCCAAACAATATTTTGTCAAAATTTTGTCTACAGACATTTCATATAGACATCAAGTAGAGAACCCAAACAAGCCCATAAAGTAAGAAGGCAAAGAAGATAGCACCAATTCGATCATAACAAATTTACAAGCCTAAGAAAGGAGGATCATTTATTTATTTTTAGAAAACTATATGGTTAATAAAAAAATGGGAAAATTACAGATGACACCCCTGTACTATACACCTTTTACAATTTACTACCCGGAACTTATTTTCGTAACTTTGGACTACCTTGAAGTATGTAGATCCTCTTCCGTCACTTAACTTTGACGGAAATTTACTCTCTCTTATCATGTGAACTGCACATGACCTTCAAAAATTATAAAATGACCAATTTGCCATTCTTCTTCATTGTTCAAGAACAAGTATATGAATGTTCGCCGAAAAATTCATACTTTCACCGGAAACATCAAAGCTTCGCCAGAAAATTCATATAATTTCGTCGGAAAATTCAATTGAAACAAATTCCATACAATTGAAACAAAATCCATATAATTGAAACAAACCCTAAAAAAATAACATCGCCAAACAAAACACAATTTTTTCCTTTGTTGAATCATGACCACCATGGCCACTGCCCCTCCAGAAATCAAAACCCACCATGGTCACCAGACCTCTACCTCTTCCATCTATCTCCAAAAATTGAAACTCACCATGGCCACCGGCCCTCCACCTCCTCCATCTCTCTCCAGATCGGCTCCATCTCGCCCTCCACCGGCCACGACTCCACTTCGCCCTCCTCCGACAAGCAACCGGCGAGTCCTATCTCTTCGGCAATATGCAGATCTAAAAATTGGAAGGTGTTTTGGTCATTTTGTACTTTAACAAACGAAAATATGGACGGAACAAGGTCTGTATATTTTAGGATAGTTCAAAATTAAAAAAAAAAATTCAAGTAGTAAATTGCAAAAAATTTACAGTACAAGAATGTCATCTGGAATTTCCCCTAATAAATACCATCATTCATTGTTTTGGCGTTTTGTTCGAAATGGTAAAGCATGAGAGTGAGTTGAGTTAGTGGTTGGGTCACAACAGGAGAAGTTGACAACAATAACACTGTTTCTATCTATTCTCTCTTTTTTTTTCTTTTTTATGGTGTTGACTTTGGTCAATTCTATATTATTTATTTATCCTCCACTTTATCGGATCAACTACGTACGCACTCCCATGTAGAGATGTAACTATGTAATGCAGTAATTAATTTTAATTTCTTAGATAATATTTTAATTTTCCTTTTTTGTTCAACTTTGGTCATGTGTCAGTTTATTTAATACTATGTACAAAGCAAAAGATACCCAGAACGCTAGAATAACTCTTGTATTTCTTTATAGCTTTTACTTTTCCTCCAAATCACCATTCTTGTTTTGCTATTACGTACAGCTTTCATTCATTCTGCAACTAAAGAGATCCTATGATACCTATTCTCTTTTACCATGGTTACAAGGTAAAAGAGTACCTTTTGTTTATTCTATTTATATTTTACCACATTTTACTATGGGTTAATTTAATTTACTAAAATGTCGAACTGTTACTAAGTTTAAGTTGTTATATTCTAACACACTACACATGTAAATCTATCATCACCCCGCACATAATCTATGCACATGTTTTCTCTCGGGTCTTTTTAGTTAACAACTATATATGATAAACTACACATTTTGTTTGATATATAAATTTTTTTACACGGATAAAAATACGATGCAACACAAACACTATGTTAGATCCAAACAAATTCAGCTTTGAGTCTATGCAAAAGATTGAACTACCATAACCTAATTATTGAAGTACTAATTCAATATAATGGGTTATCTAAAACACAACATTAAATACTCCCTCCGTCCCAAAATGAGTGTCCTGTTTGTCTAAATTTTTTGTTCCAAATGAGTGTTCTATTTCTATTTTTAGGTTATTATATTATTGGTTTTCACATATTACCCTTATCACTTATGAAGTGCACATGGGTGCACATGGGTGCACATGGGGAAAATGAGGGTAATAATGAAAACACATTAAATTATTTAGTAATCCTTAATTTTTGCAAAAAAATGGATATAGGACACTCATTTTGGGACGGAGAGAGTATCTATTTAAGTTGACCACTAAACTTCACTACATTTAATGAAAGGTGTAGATCTTAAATGACTAACTTATAGCAAGTCAAAAAATCACACCCATTTTTTCAAATTATATTCAATTTCTTATAGATTTCATGGGAATTTTCAACTATTATAGAATGAAAAAGGTTGAAACTCAAGGGACAAAACGTTTGACATTATCAAACAGAATCTCCAGTCCTCCAAGGGAGTTGAATATAAAGAAGTAGCTATATTTGAAAATGAACATACTGTATATATAAATAATGGACTGATGTTGGTCAGTCAATTATACAAGTCTAAGTCTAACACATATAAATACCAATATTTCATAAGGATCATATGTGCATGCACATTTACTACTATATTTATTATGACTTGTGATCACTGATCAGAAGGAAAGTCTGAAGAATAATTAATTTGTTACACTTTGAATTTGGAGGAGAAGACTTGGTGGGTCATTTGTATAAAGCTGAAAATTTTATTAAAAAAAACAATAATAAAGAAGAGAGAGAGAGAGTCATATGTAGTCAAAGCAGTCATGGTTGTACAATTCAGCACCACATAATAATATATGGTAGTGTTAAAGATATAATAATAAAGTTAAAAAAGAAAATATATAATAATAATATCACTGTTGATGCTCAGAAATATGCATGACCTTATATGTATAAAATAGAAGAGAGTCACTATCTATAAAAGAGACATATTAGCAAGATCTTTGACAATATATTTAGATTATGTTCATGATGAGAATGAGATTAGTGGTATTTAGAAAATTATATAATATAAGGTGCCAATATATGATAATGAAAAATATGACATTTATTTCATACCACAATTCAAATCCAAATCACATATAGATCCCATGGTGAAATCTTACTATAAAAATAAATATCTAACATTCACTGGATATGTAAGATTTTAAGTACTAAATTTTCAAAATGTCCTCTTCTAAATTGTTAACATAATTATTAGAGAATGATGAGTCAGTAAAAATGAAAAAAAAAATGCTTAAGTTAGACAATTAATGAAATATGAACATAGTTGACAAGGAGAAAACACCTCACGATTTAATCGTTCAAATTTATTTTATTTGTGTTTTGACTAAATGTCAATCAATTCTTAGTTGGGCGAGACTTTTTGCCCTCTTATTAGTGCAACTTTCAAATGAACGCATGTGTGTTGTGTTGAAAGTTGACTATGATATATGAACCTACACAAACATAAGTTTTATGAGTAATCATGATCGAATATTGAATACATACACATTCAACTAAAAGAGACGGGTTGACAAAAAACAACATGACCTATCACGTTTTTAATAAGGAAAATCAATATGCCTAACTCAACACAACTTAAAACAATTAGATGAATACAAACTATGTAACATAAGTATAAATGTATGACAAGTCACATAAAAAAAATATATTATATAAACAATAAGACTAAGAGAAAAATGTATATCAATTGCTACTTAAGCCTGCCAATGAGATTATAACACCTCATTAAAATTCACTTTTATCCACCCAAGTGAATTTGTAGGAGCGGAACGACCCGCCCGGATTCATAATTTTGAATGAGTTGTCATCACCTTATTTATGCAATTAATATAAAATTATATCAGTCAACTATAAATTTTGGAGGTTAATTCATCATTCTAAAAGATTCTGTTTAGTTAATTAACTAATTAGGAGAAACTAAGATGTGTGTGTGAGTGGTGGTGATGTGGAGTCTTGACCGTGTCTTATGTGTGTAAAACGAGTCTGACATGGAGTCGTGTCGTGTCATAACCAAATTGAATGGTACGTACTGTGTCTCTGCATATATCTACTGATACGTGTACACCTACTTGCTTCATCCAAATTCACAGCTCAAAACTCAAACCCTAACTCTTTAATTCCGTCAGTCGCTCTCACACCTCTGTCGGCAAATTTTTTCTTTTCCTTTTCCACTTTCTTTTCCTTTCTTTCGCTCACATTTTATATTCTCCATTCCTTACCTATATTTAACTATACACGTACACTCTTGTAACTTGCAACAATAATTAACCCATTTCACATTTAATATCACACTTCTCAGTTTTGGATCAATCAAGTTCTTTTGTGGTTGGGATTAACAATTTTAACCCAAAACCCAATCTAAAATGATTTTACAATGAGTACTAGCTAATAAAAACAAGCTCACTATGCTGAAACTTATTAATTATATAATTTTTTTTTTTTTTTTGAGAAAGATAATAAATTTTATACTATCATAGTCTATGGGGGTATATATCCACTACAGTCAACAACAAGTAGGTTCGGAACTTATCTATATAGATATTGTGATGCTAAAATCAGATAATTTATTTCATATATCAACACCAGGGATGTGGGGCCCATGTGACGGTGGGGTCCACCTCTCTTATTGGAATGTCCTCCTCCAATCCTTCTGGCGGAGTTGGTGGGTGGCCTGACAATGCCACGTCACACTCGACAGCTTGGAATCTTCTCCTTCTAGGGCTTACGTCACTCTGCCACTAAATAGTGAAACGTTGACACGCTGGCACTCCCATATCCTAGGCTTCATTATCTCTTACGAACTCCAATTGGGTCACAGTCACTGTCAATTTTTATTTTATCCCCAATTTTATTTTTTAGTTTTAGTTTTGGGATTGCTCTGCTTCCCTTTCTTGGACTCAACCTCTGTATTGCACAATTTGGGCTGGGCTGGTTGACTGCCCACCAGTACTACTACTTCAACTATGTCACCTATCTTCACTAAAATTACACTCACAACCCCCTCATCTTTTACTATATTACATTACATGGCACTAAAACACTGTTGACTACTACCAAACGTGCAAATCAACTACCAAGGTAAAACATAATAAAAACAGTTTTATCATTTTTGTGTGGTCATAGCTCTATAATTGTGTGGATGAAATTCTAGTCTCTTTTCTGATCTAATCCGAAATGTATTTGTACGAAATAGTTTGATCTACATTGTGGTCTACCTAACTCAAATCCGGATTTGTGTGAATAAAATTCTTGACGCCCAGATTTGTGGTCTATATATATACACACACACGGTTTGCCAAGCTTAAATCCAAATTTGCATGAAACTTATTCTTATTGTTATAGTGACGTTACCCAACTTGAATCCATATTTAAACCAATAGTGGATAATTGTTACCCACATACCTCAGTCAAACCCCAATTCACTATAGAACTGGCAATTTGTACTCAAATCCGCAAATACCTAACAACCGATCTTACTTTTATATTAGTAAAAGTCTGGTCGATCTGAGACAAAATCAAGTTAATTATAATAATTGATAGTGTTATAAGGTCAACCTCAACTAAAATCAAATCGACTAAAGTTTTCTCTCATCTCCTTCAGAGGTGCAAGACCTATTTTGCCCACGCTAAAAATAGTAACTCATAGGAGTTGTGCACGAGGTCTTTCTCAAAGTCTGAAAGTGTGACTTAAAAGAATTGTGCAAGTGGTCTTTCACGCAGTCACCATTTTCACTAAACATACAAACTCTTACAATTTATTGAATAACATATGGGGGCATCTCCTTTAAGTTGGTAGTAGATATAGTAAACTTGCACTTAGCGTGTGAACAAAGATTAAAAGAGATGTGTTAAAAACATGTGTGAAAACAGTCTAGGATACTTGAAACACATACGACAAACTAACATGTCTTAAAAGAAGTGGTCCCTTTAAGAAAATGCTTAATTTTCAAAGTAGTTGATCACCACGTGATTGACGTTCGTGTAATTTATAGTCCATATGGATCTTTTTCTGGTTGTACTTTCTATCATGCCCTTTCAATTAATCTTGACCTTATTGCTTTTCCCTACAGATATGTTTTGCAAATCAAGACAAGCTCTCCTCTAAGAAAGTGACTAAATATCATCAAATCATGTCCAGTTCAGACAAAACCCATATATGAATACAAATATGGATGACCATGTCGACAGAATCATCAGTTGTCAATGAAATTTTGGCAAAAAATGTGATTCATCAATTAACGAAGGAACGAGAATTGAGAGAGGTTCGAAGTTACCATCAGAGGAACAGTAGTGTGTAGCTTTCAGAGTCGCAACAAATGATCTATCCATCTAATATCCCCATGATTGATAAATTTTCAAGTAGCCTGAAATGACAAAGAAACATGAACAGAGACCTTCATTACCATACAAGAAAAAACAGAGAAAGCGAGATTTTACCGGTTTTAGAATGAACAGTATACTATCGTAATTAGAGAAAAGAAGAGTCAGCTGTAACTCACTAATTATAGTTAGTCAAAAAACT
Source organism: Pelargonium citronellum (assembly GCA_036897665.1). Taxonomy (NCBI): domain Eukaryota; kingdom Viridiplantae; phylum Streptophyta; class Magnoliopsida; order Geraniales; family Geraniaceae; genus Pelargonium; species Pelargonium citronellum. Next base: position 3,183 of record JAYMSZ010001475.1, on the reverse strand, counting down.
CATGCAAATTGGCAATTACCTTTTTTTAATTATGGCACATAAACAAAAGAAGATTGGTTTATAATTTTCCAACAATCATCATAATTTGGCTTGACTCTAAGATAAGTTAAAGAATCCAATATCTTCTTATCCCCTTTCACCATCATCACAATTCACAATTTGGCCTAAACAAAGGATTCCAATTGCTAAAGTGGGGGATGGTACTTTCTCGACTTTACGTGGAAAAGTCGATTTAACAAAGGCTGCAAATCCAGATAGCAAGGAGAGGTTAACCCTAAACCCGGCTGCTATCAACTGTGTGGAGTAGCTTTTAAGGAGGCAAAATCTACTCTGATTTGAAACCATATCACCTTTTCTGCATTATAGAATTGTTAGATAACCCCAGTTGCCTTCAGATATTGCTTTCCAATTATTTCAAGTAATAATGCACTTGTTCATGCATGTCTTTTTCTGTGCCCCTAGGGGTATGGGGTTTCGCACTTCTAACTAACTAACAAAGCAGCAGGAACTAAATGATATTAACAGGTAAGAGTAGGTAAAACTATTACATTGAAATCAATAAAAAGCTAAAAATCAGATTGAGAGATTGTTTCATATGGCCATGATTCAACAAACAAACATAATGACAAGAGGAGAGTGCAGTAAATACTTAACATGATCCACAGAACTACAAGTATATAAGCTATTTCAGGAAAAAAAAAAAACATTTTAGCATAAAAAAAAAGTTCCAAATATGAACTGAGAAAAGCCCACGGGCTACTTACAATGGCAGAACTCTAGTGCGTTCACAATTTGGGCCTTGCCGTTTGGTGCCTGTAGGTACCCTTTTCTACAAAACCTCAAGCAGAAGGGCTGAAAAGTCTCGGACATTGGGAAAAATCCGGAATGTGAGGCAGGAACAGCTAAACCATCCCCAACTGGGCTAGCACTTTTACTCAAAGAGCTAGAAGCAACCACAACACCAAAACATTAGATATGTCAAAATGCTGAATAAACGATCAATCAACTAAATAATGCATATCATTAGATTCCAATGTGTTCTTTCTGATTTGGACACCATCCTCACCCTCCTCCGGCTTAACACCAACAATCTGCTCATCGTTCCAAACAAGCAATAGCAAAGAAGAAAAAGGATGGCCTTTTGATTTATATTTGCCACAGCCCACGGGGGCTCTTTTACTCTCCTTTGTTATAGTGTATGTATCTATAGTATTATATTTTGTTATTTAATTACTTTTTTTACCTTCTTAATTTTTAGATAGACAAATGATTTTTTTTTCTCCTCCTTGAAAGTTTCAAAATTCAATTTATGCATTATTATATGATGATTTTTTCAACTTTCCTATATCATATTGAAACTGCAACCGATAGACTAGCCACATCTATTGTGTCAATGGGACCAAATGGATATTAAATGAATTGAATTGTAACAAGATGCAACTAAGTGAAAGCAGAATCAGCAAAGAAGCTTCAGTGACCAAAAAGAATAGAAATCAATGTTCTTTACACTAAACTAATGAAAAGATTGAAATGAAGGTTAGCTTCACTCGTTTATTTTGACCAACGTTTTTGCCAAGGCTCTACTTACTGTGCACAATTCAGAGTTTAATGAAGCAACTTCAATTTCTCATAATGCGCAACGGCTTGTGTATTCTGAAGGAAGAATCTAGATTGGTACTACTTCCATTGGCCAGGTGCGAACAAAAATGCCATCAGTTATTTACTTGGTCATAGACAAATTCTCTCATTCAATCGAACACTTGTCTGGTTTTAGTTACAGTATAGAAGATTTTCAATCATTGTGTCCCAATAAAGATGATTTCAGAAACAAACAAAAAAAATCAGCAAAGCAGAGTTATTTGGCTTAATAATAACTAAATCCTGATGCTTACTTTATTATAGGGAGTTCGTATGCAGCAACTAGCACGTAAGAATTAACTTCCTTCAAACATAAATTTGCCAAATACACCTGCAACATTTAATCATACTGCATTTGGACTGCGCAACAATTGGCTATTTGACTTACACTTTGCATTGCAGAAACCAAAGAGAAATTTAGAAAAGAAACCTTGACAAATTTTGTGCTTCCCTTCCTTACCGTTCCTTGGATATGCCCTATATGTAAGTAGTAGCAATCCATTCAGGCAAAAGATATGTAACCATCACTATATTTTAAAACTACAATGCCAACAATATACATGATGCAAGTGTCTAGGCAAGGAAGTTCGTTGTGAATCCTTTCATGAGCTTCGATAATTAATCATCATACCTTTATCCTTGTAATCCCAGGCCCATACCAGTTCCAACAGATAAAACCCATAGTCACAACTATTGATAACTATGAAACCTTTGAGAGACGCCTTCCAGACCCCTTATTTGAAGACTGGCTCAAACTACCAACCCACCAAATCCCTGTAGTGATTGCAATTACAATAATATGGCTTGGAAGATTACCTGTCAATCATACAACCAGAGCCCATTAATTACCATCATGATGACTATGAGCATAACTGAGCAGAGGTGCTTACATTACCAATCAATTTACAGACCCATAAAAAGCATCAGAAGCACAGAATGTAAGCCCACCCTACTGAACATAACAAGCTAGAAGATAAGTCTAACTATATTCAGAACCCATGAAGAATCATATGAAACAGTCCAAAGCAAAGTAAAGAAGTAAACTCTTACTGTTTTACTAATCTTTTGTAGTAGAAACATCATTTTAAATTGTCGTTCAGATATACAGAAACATGCCAACACTTATCTAGAGCATGTACTGCCGAGATGAAAGAATGAGATCTCGCAACTCCCTAATAAACTTCTAAACCAGAGAATCCATCATTTGAATGTAGTCTTATCCTACCACCTACCACACAGCTTTTCAAAATTATATAACATAATGCGTCACATGACAGTAGTACTTTCCAATAATCAGAGAACAACAACTAGATCATTCAAAAAGAGGCATAATAGGCATTTGAGATAATGATCAACAAATAGCAAAAGAGAAAAGAAAAGTTTCAGTGGCGACCAACTAAACCTATATGCATACTTAGATACAAGCAATTAACATGAAATGTACCATCTGGCATTTTGCAGTACTCCAGGCCTCAAATACTCCAAACTGATCAATCAGCTGTGCAAAAACAAAAGAAACAATGTTAAGTTATGAAGCAAAATCAG
>JAYMSZ010001474.1:0-14260 GCA_036897665.1 Pelargonium citronellum | reverse complement strand
CTTGACTTTGAATAAAGACATCAAAACGACGACGTACTAAACCGGCATTTTTGATTTGGTAAAAAATAGCGAACCAGGTACTATTGCACGTTAAATGTTTTTAAAAATGACAAGAATTGATGTTATTGCCTCATTGTTGCAGTCAAGATTAATTTTGACAAACTATATGACAATTGATCATTCTTATAAACATTTAAATATACAAAACAGATTACTCGTATCAATGTATTTAGTTATAAAACGTCTCAATTTTTTTATGAAGTTAGTAATTCACAGTTATTTGTAATAAATTAATATTCCCTCTAACAAAACAGTGAATTATTCCATATTGATATTGTAGAGATAACATATCGAAACTTGGATATCATATTTGACTTTGTGACGATAAACTTTGGTATATTAGTCAACTTATTAGATTTCAATGTATATGTTCCTATTATATGCTAGCTCTTTTTACAACAAAGCATCTTCTCTAAATTACACACCTTCTAGAGTTAATTGATACCATCGTTCGAGTTGTGTCACTTGTCAATTTGTCATGCATGCCTAGAATCAAAATCAAAATCAAATCATGTGTCTAATTTTGTCCCCAAAGACACATTTTTGTGACAAATGGTCCATCCAAATCCACTATGCATCCCAATCAATTAATTTCCCTATTAGTCTTCTCTTAAAGCAAACACAAGATTTGCACCCAAATGCCTCTAGCTGTAGAAATTCAATAGTCAAAAGAACAAATTTATGCGTATCGATCTCTCCATCACTAGCTATATTACAATTACGATTTTGGGATATTAAACTAAGATATAACAACTTAATATTTGTTAATGTTCCACATTGAAAGAATGTGAAGCTGTCTGCCACTACTTGATATACACGTTGGGTCTTCCATCTATCAACTTAAGCTTTTGGGTTGAATCAAGTTTAACATGGTATCGGAGCTGGTTCTGTTTGGGCCTCGTGACCCGTCTTTGTTGCATCCCTCTATTTGGGCCTAGTGACCCGTCTTGTTGCCTCCATTCTTGGTCCACGTGCAAGGTCTGTTGTATTATTCGGCCTGCACATGAGGGGGTTGCGCGCCTCCCTTCTTGGTCCACGTGCAGGGTCTGTTGTGTTATCCGTCACCACTTGATATACACGCTGAGCCCTTCACCTATTAGCTTAAACTTTTGGGTCGGAGTCAAGTTTAACACACATTCTCGAAGGAAAGTACGTAAAATTTGGGTAACAACACATATTGAGCTAAACGATTTAAGTGTTTTGGATTTCTTAAAGGTCTCGGCTTTAAGTCTTATTGCAGACGGTATAAAGTGGGGTAGGTAAATAGGAGAGCTACCTGTTGTTTAACTCAAATCATGATAAAAGAAGAAGTAAAATTTGGGTGACTCGACTCACCTTTCAATGTCACTCCTGCCATATTTATACTTTTAACAAGGTGTGTCATTGTTTTAGTGGTGACTTAGCTTAAGCCGATCACATCTTTGTCACACTGCCTTATCAATAATAGCTTCCACTTTGTCTCGCTAGCAACCACTGCCTCCCAATTTTGCTAGAAATGTTTTTCTATCTCGAAGTCGTTGCCAACAAATAAAAATGATAAAAAAGAAGAGACGGAAGAGAAAAGATAACAAGATTCAACACTCTCTTATATGGAGTCATTGACCATCTAATTTGTCTTTAACTTTCATTTGAATGTAATTTTATGCGTTAATTTTCTTTTTAAAACTAGTGTTATTTATCAATTTAGTGTTTTTATGCTAGAGCTCTATAAAAGATTCAATCAAATTTTCAATAAACACTTATTTGAGACCAAAAGAATACCACAATAAAACACATATTAAAATAAATGTACATATATTAATATATATTTACTGAAATCAATATTAAATAAATTATTTTAACCTTTGAAACTACATATTAAAATACACACAACATTTCCTATATTTTTTTGCAAGATTATCACAACTTCCCCAACTCAAATTATGGTCTGTGTCCTCTACGTTACATCACATGGGTCAAAATACTAGATCTACAATAATGATCCAGACTTGTAAAACCTTTTTTTTTAATGTTGTAGAGTATCAAACTCTAACTTATACATTTATAAACACGTTGTGTAGTGGTGTAATCATTGGGAAATGATTTATTACTTCTCATATTTTATCATTTCGTGTTACAATATGCTGACATGTAATATATTCTCTTACGTAGATACAACATGTGTAGCTTATTTACTACACATATTGCTCTCTATTTTTCTCCTCCTTGAAAATGACATATTTGAAAAAAATTCTAACCAAGATTTGTGTATAAAAGAAAGTTGATAGGATGACATCCCAAAAATACTTTTCACTTACCTCAATAACCTTTGCTTTATTGTTGCAATCAAACATTTCTTCAATGATTTCATAAATCAAAACAAAACTAAAAATCAATCTCACAAATCCAACTAATTTATTCAGTTAATTAAAAGAATAAAAACTCATGGAATCACATTTACATTTCTCACCTAAATATATACAAACATAGATACAATTGATTATCCAAACTTAATCCCAAACCGAAAACTTAAACATAAGAGCCATTTTTGATACTCATTGATTTACGCGATAGTGGAAGGCAAATATGTGTGATGTTGAAGTTGAGACTAGATGATCGACGGTATACTAGATCTGGTGGTTTGAAGTCATTTCATCAGATCATCTTCACATGAGTTTTAAACAATTTTGTCAGCTCAAAATGTCACCAAATTTTTTTAGAAGTTAAAAGTGAGTCACTCGCTTACATGAAAAAAACATATGCATAAACGTGCATGAACAATTTCTCCTTCTTAAAGTGCCAAAAACCAAACCCTCGTACATACATTGCATGTATATATGATTGCAGACCAAAAAGGTCATGAATTTTGCAAGGTACTTGTACCAACAATAAGATAAACATACAATCACAATTCACAACCCATGTGTACAAAAAATATCTATTTGTCCCCATAAGACAAACTTGATAATACCTCACATATATTTCACCAATTAATTGCGTACGTAACTCATGATCATGCATGTATCTGTAACGCACAAAAAACCATCTTTAAGACTTTAACATGCGTGCCTGTATCCGCCCGGGCCTGTCTTGACTCCACCGTGCATGCGTGAACCAAGGAGCACAACTTGGGAAGTCAAGTCCTCTCTGCTGGTATTGTCTTCAGTCTTTCACCAACCATTATTATTGCTAATGCATTTTCTCCTTTATTCTTTTTTCGGTCTAAGAGTGGATCCGCAAACTCGCGTTTGACACCTTTAAACTGTTTTACGCGTTCAGACTAATCGCAGTTAAAACTCATCTCTCTTTCTAAGGGTGTGTTCTTCTTTATTCATTTTTTTCTCGTCTAAACCATGAGGATTCCGAGCAAGCCCGCAAACTTGCGGTTGACACCTTTAAGCCATTTTACCACGTTCAGACTAATCCTCATTCAATGGTAAGTCATAGCTAGTAAAGTTCATCCCACTTTCCAAGGGAGTTCTGTTGGACGGAAATCGAATGCAATCTTTTTTCCACTCACGCAGTCTCTGTAGCCAACTGCGCCACTATCTTGATTCCCTTTTCGTTTGTAGATATTTTCCTACTCCAAGTATTGTCAGTGCCAGCACAAGTTGCCTGCTGGTGCTATTGCTGGGTCCATGTATGTATTCACAGAAGTGAGCTTCAATTTATATATATAATTCATATTCTGATACTTCATCTTCTTAAGTCTTAACCAGCTGTAGACCAGCAAAATATTGTCTCGCACAAAAATGGCATCGAACCATGCAACTTGTGCAAAAATCATCACATATTTGACAAAACAGTGACTTCGTTTTGACAAAAATGTTCCCGAGCCAACATGATTATTGAGTGCAGCACAAGTGTTTCTTTAATCATAACATCGATTACTTTGTTTAATTAGTGTAATTAATATGAAGATTTTGTTGGTTACAGTGGTGGTGGTGTTCTGTGTACGATTTTATACTTTATTTATTTACTTAATTAATGGTGGTTTGACTGAATTAAAGTGGAGAAATATATATATTTTACTTAATGCCTAACTGTATTTATATGTCCATGAACCATGGATCACAGACCTGTTAGTGCTCTACTGGAGTGCTGGTATCCAATGAATCAATTAATTAACAAATTTATATTCTACTAGTAATTAGTATAAAACTTCATGAGCCATAATGGAATTCCATAAGGTTTTAATTTTTAAATATTAAAAAATGATGACGTGTCAATTTATATGTCAAAATGATTCGGAACTAATTTACACGAACAAAAATTAGATATAGGCAATACCGCCAAAATATCCTAACAAATTAATTTCAGGTACTAGACATTTGTTTTATGTGTGCACTAGGCGAATCACGATTTGGTCAGTTTACTTTTTGTACAATATTTAAAACTCATGACACTATTGTAAAATTCATGAAATGCTTGAAACTACACCACTATAGGCTATAGTTGTACTAAATTGAAGCAAACTCTTCCGAATACTAGATATGACCTCATAAGGAGACCAGAGAAAAATTAAAACAACTGGGGTCAAGGTTGGGATGATGGGGGATAAGCTACATTGTCAGGACTCAGAGGAAAACAATCTGAATCGCCAACTGAAGCTACTAGATGACCGCTCAGTGGAAAATGAGGTCATAGTGCATAGACAACCCGAATCACCGGCTGAAACAATGCACAATAGCCTCTAAAAGTGGCGCAATGGTCAAGACACACATCTCCAAATAGGAAATCGTGTGTTCAAATCTCATTGTGTCGGGTGGGATGAAATTTTGAGTTGAATTAGGAGAAGTACCCTCTATGTATAACTCAGCTGATAAAAAAATTGAATCTTTAAAATGAAAAAAATAATGCATAATAGCTCCTGATCGAGCGCTCTTGCCACCGAAGGCAAACCCAATACCAACATATATGGGTGGATCTGAATATGGGTTTAATCAGGCCAACCAACTCAATGGGCCTGAGTAAAACGAGACGACGTCGTAGCTTGTAGAAGGTAAAGGAACGGTGTCGTATGATTGTTTAATTGAGGCCACGACACTAAACTAGACGAAGCTACTGACTCGTCTGTGTCCCAAGGGTTCTGAAAATGGAGAACAGTGCGATTCTGAGAGAGTGGTTCGAGCGAGTTGACTCGGACAAAACGGGAAGCATCTCCGCATCTCAGCTCAAGGTTTTTTCTTCTTCTCGCCATCTCCATCTCCGATTATTTTCCTTCCATTTGACCTCAAATCTCTGCTAAATTTTCTTATTTCGATTGACGACGATGTTTTCATTTTATTTTATGATCAGAGTGCTCTTGCTGTTGGAAATCTAGAATTTTCTAACTCAGTCGTCCAGCAAATGATCAGGTACGAAATTCACGTCTATCTAACTCTGATTATAGTGCTTGGCAGCGATTTGATGCATGCAATGTGAAGTTTTTTGTGTTCTGATGTTGTTGCAGGATGTATGATTTTGACAGGAATGGTACTATGAGCTTTGGAGGTAAATAGAATTTGTGTGATTTGAAATATTGTCAATTAAACTTATTTTCAGTTTTAGTGGTTTCATTTGAAATTAGTATCAGTCCTGTTACTTGCAAATGTGAAATTGAATGTTTCATGAACAAAAATACCCCTCCGTTAAGTGGACATTTATTGTTTTGCACTGTATGGAATGTTGTGAATGGGCTATATATAGGCACCGTGTCAGTTAGATCTTCTTTAGTTTATATTATGGAGGCTAGGAGAAAAGACTCATATCTAAGTTCTTCCCAAATGATTATTAAGGATAATGACATACAGTCACAAATACGGGTATGACAATCTGACAAGAGCTAATCATCTATCCCAACAGCTTTACATAACAAATAAACACATTGGTGTAGTGAACTACATAACTAGGGGTTCAAATAATCAGTGAATCGTGTTGGTTATTGTGTGAAGATGTGCCATGGTGTTCTTTAGTAATCAAAGTCGCTTCTCGAGAGAGGCCAAGTATGAGATAACTAGATTCCACATGAAAAAAATTGTGATTTGATTAATAATTATTAAATCCATGTCTCATCAAGTGTAAGAGTAATATTCATGATGTGAATAAGGATTGAGCACTTGGGGTGCAGTTGTTAGCTAGTGAGGAGGAACATTCCACCACTACTTGTTTATTTATTTATTTATTAATGATTAATTTATCACAACCAGTTGATATTGCTTAGTGGCCTGGATGTGTGTGTCCTGCATTATTTATTTATTCATGTAGTTCATATCAAATTATCCTTCTAATCCTAATATTGTTTGTCATCAGAGTTTGTTGCACTCAACAAGTTTCTTTTGAAGGTTAGTATTTTCACATGTTTTTTTTTACATTCATAACTCGACATTCCTTTTTTTATTTTATTTTTACATTTTTTACATTTTATGTTTTTGTTTATTTATTTATTCGTTAGATGTATCTCCTATTACCCATGAACTGTAAAATTTACTTTTGTGCCTAACTTCTACCTACTTGTTAACTTCAAAATTCTTTGCAGGTTCAACAAGCCTTTACAGAAACAGAGAGGTGATTTATGTGTCTTGTACTTTAGCGTCTCATTTGAATGTCTAGCCCTATTAGCACATATGAGTCATGTGATGTAACTAAATATTGTCCTGGAGATATTAGTATCTATTATTCTCTTGCATTCAAGTGCTCATTTTGTTCCATTTCCAGCAGCCTTTTGTGTGAGTCAGATTGAACCTTACTATCTTATGAAAATAATCTGCTTTGGAATTGCTATATCTGTCAAAGTAGTAATCAATTCTATACAAGCTAATTTAAAACTTGATTGACTGCTGGTTATGTATGCTGTTTCATTTCTTTATTTTCCTATGACTGTAGGCAGTGCATTGGCTAATATTTTCCATAGCACTGTCAGGAAATCAATATTCTGGATATAGAGAATTGCATTGTGCTTGTTCTTGGTCGGATGAAATAAATAATAGTTGGCGCTCCTGTGACTGTGCCCATCAATTATATTATACTCCCTCCGTTCCGGAATGAGTATCCATTTTCTCTAGAAATTATTTTCCCAAAATGAGTATCCACTTTCCTTCCTTGTTTGTTAGTTATGCATAAAATATCAAGAATATCCCTAAGATGAGTAACTTAGAACCCCTTGATTTGTTAGTACAAGAGCACATGAGGGTAATAGGAGGAAAGTCTAACCAAACTAACTTACTATTTAATTTTACAAAAAAAGTGGGAAAATGGACACTCATTTTGGGACGGATGGAGTACATTTCATCATGTCTTCAATATAATCTACAATTTGTGCATATCTTTGTTATTATGTTGTCTGTAGCAAAAAGGTTGAACTAAATATGGTTTTGGTCATTGTTACAGGGGACGCGGATATCTTGATCCTGATGATGTATATCAGGTAGTTGCTTAATTCTCGTTCCTCTACATTATAAATAAATAATTATAGGGTTTACACTGTTATGCTGACCATGATGATGTATATCAGGTAGTTTCTAATTTCTCATTCCTCTTCATGATAAATAAATTAATGTAGGGTTTACACTGTTATGCTGAACTGTCAATCTTATACATTGCTCTGCTTCCACAATCTCGTGTACTCAGTTCCTGTCTCATTGAGGTTTTAACTGTTGAATGATTGGTACAGGCATTGGTGAAAATTGGCTTCACACTGGATACTCCTGCTTTTTACACTGTCTGTGAGGTGAAACTTTACTTCAGAGAACCATATTTCTTATCTTCAAGGTTGATGGAATGTGCAAAAAATTTATAGTAAATACTTGAGCTGTAGGATCCATGTGCTTGTAAGATGCAATGCCGAGTCTTTATTATTTACACAATCTTATTTATCTTTCTTCTTTATTGCTCAAGTAAGATGCAATGCTTGACATTTCGGATTTCATCCCCTATTTTTCTTGCTTACTGTGTATGTCCCACTATGCATATGGTGTTTATTCCAGTTTGCAGGATCCATCATTAGGCGCTGTAGAGCATAATATAAGTAGCAATTTATGCTTGCATGTCACAAGTCAATGGAATTGACGTGAATTTATATTTTTTATCTTATCCTATTAATTAATTTCAGTTATGTTATGTTATGTAATTAATTTAATCTAATGTCTACAGAATAGCTCTAGATAATACCCAGTCTACTCCTTCCCCCATGCATGCTACATCTTGTACCTCCCAAGCGTGCTTCTGCTAAGCAGTTCTGCATGTCTAGCAAATCTTATTTTATGATTTGTTTTATCCCTATGATTCCGTTATAAGCTCCAAAGATGGGCTGCTTCCTGATCATCTGTATTCAGTGTTTCCTTCTTACGATGCCTTATTCAAAAAAAAAAAAAAGCTTTTAAAATGTCATGCATGATTGATTGTAAAATGTATTATCTGACACTTAGATTGCACGTTGCTTGATCTGCTGTTATGGTATATTGATTGCTGATGCTGGCTTAATTTTCTTTTTATGCTAATTAGTAAAAGAGCAGATTAATTCATTAATATAAACTTTAATAAAGATATTGGTTCGATTTGAACTTGTTTTATTTTGTTGAAAATGCTGATGCAGGTATATTTTTCTATTTGTACAGAGCTTTGATCAAAAGAAAGATGGAAAGTTTCGACTGGATGCCTTCATATCACTTTGTATATTTTTACAGTCTTCTCGGTAGGTATATTTAGTTAAATTGCATTTTGCATTATATGTCTTCGACTGCGTTGAGTGCTGTATGAGTGATAAAATAACATGATTGGATGTGTGGGGACGTGCTGCCCATATGGGGTTTGGGGCCATATTTAACGGGCCTCATCATCATCACATTGATGAGTTCATATTAAATGATCCTATAGCTTTTATATGCAACATGTTTGCCGTGGCACGTAGCATGAAGTGAGAATAGTGATATCCATCAAATGGAACTAAGTGGAGAGTTCCATCTTTAAACTAGAGAAGACTTTACAGTTCTCTAGTTGTGGATTGACAATATTATCATTATGCAGACCAAGTTATAAGAAAAATCTATCAAAAGAACTCTTATTGAATGGTCTAAGTTTTTAAAGTGTGGGAATACTACTATTGGTTTTCTCCACTCTACAACGCTGCTCGATTCTTTTTCCTTTTGTTTTTTCTCACCAAGCCAGCCAAAAAAAGAGAGGTTAATAGTGGTTGGGTTTGTATAATTTGCAGAAACCCCGGTTTAGAATATCCGCGGGGATGGGAATTTTGCATATGGGATTCACTCTCATTTGCTATATGCTGAATGTACATATCACGTGTCTAACCTGCACACCTTCAAAGATACCATATGGTTTTGTTAGTGTGTTACACTTATGGAGCCCTAAGTTGCTGATCTTTTTTCTTCTCTCTCTCTCTCTCTCTCTCTAGTGTCGTACTTACATTATTCCCATTGTGTTTTCAGGAATCTGTTTAATTCATTTGACACAGCTAAGGAAGGCAGGGTGTCTCTTGACCTCAACCAATTTGTGTACTGCAGTGAGTATATACTGATTCGATATGATAATGGTCCATTTTCTTAAGAAATCTCATGATCTCCTGATGCTTATCTGGTAGGAAAAGTCATTTGACACAGCTTATATCTGGTTTCACCGTTCGACTTTAGGTTTGAGATGGTGGGTTGGAAGTCCTTTACCTACCTTTAGTATCATAGGGATGTCCCTGTTGACATTTTGGTGGATTAAAAGGAAAATACTCTGTCTCAAAATGAGTGTTTGTTCCCTTAAATATTTTGTCCCAAAACAAGTGTCATCCTTTTTTTGGGGAAGATGGTTATACTTGAATTACCAATAATAACTCTATGATATTGGGGCAAATGAGAGATGGTTAGTTACTAATCAAACTATCCTTAATTTTTCCACAAAGGGGAATACAAGACACTCTATAGTTTGTGTGAATTTACTCACTGCAAGCACTACCTCTTTGTTGAGATCCCAATAGTCTGTCTTCTTTTCTGAGTCCAAACCATTTCCTTGAACTTTACTCCATTGATATTTGCATTTCACTGAATACTATATATCACATATTGATGTTGATCTTTCATTCTGCTATTGTCCAGCTGCGAATTGTAGGATATGAGTTCAGACATCTGTATTCAAAGCAAATAATGTCTATTCGCACTGTTGCCTTTGTTCGAAACAACTTTTTTTATGGGCAATTGCCACCACGCGTTATGAGAATTGAAACCAACGACCTATTAGTTATTCTACCGAGTGTGTACCACATGTCTCACGCCCTTGGTGGTCATGTTCGAAACTATTATGTATCAAGCGGATAGTGATATTTATTTATATCTTTATTTCCCCGATTATTATCTGTATATTTTCAGTCCCCCAATTTTCTTTGCACCTTATTATAGACTTGTCATCAATGAATTTAAATAATGTATTCTTTTGATTGAAATATACCTGAGTATGTATAATGATACACCCTCAACAGGTAAAAAAAAATTGGGCATAGGTGTTGCTTATTTTGGAAACAATAAGAATTCATTTTGCCATTAGGCAAGAGAAATCAGTCAACATATCATTTTGTGTATACGTTGCATTTTGTGCTTAATGTTATGGGCTTTTATCTATACAATTGTTGCTAGATGTGTTGTGTCTTTAATTTTTGTATATCAATTTGAAGTAGTTTTTTTTGTTATTGATTGTGCCCTTGCTATAGGCAAACCTAGTATTTGAAGTGGTCGACCAATAAATCTCCTCTAATTGACCAACAAAACTATAATGAAAGTTAATTTTCTAGTTGGTTCCGTCAACGTGCTAGAAATTTTATTGAAGGACAACAATTTATTTTGGACCTCCCGAGCGAACTTATGTTCTAACAAAGGATTTAATCTCAAATCAACAACATGCCAAGTGGAAATGATTCATTTTAATTTAACTTTTTTTATCAAGTTACGTGTTTGGTAAATTTAAAAAAGCTCAAACGCTAAGTTTTACTCTTGTTTTAATCAAACAATCATACTTCTTAATATACGTTTTGTAACACTTTTGCATCAAATTTTACTAAACAATACCCAATATATGTCTATAAATATTAAAAAATTCATTTTACAATATAAAAATATTTTCCAAAACTAGCACTTGATTAATTTGACTTGCTGCTGGATTGATACACATTATTTATTAAATATAAAATATTCATATGTCCGGTCGAACCAGCTATTCGTTCGGTTTGAAAACATTTTCTCTCAGTCAATACAAATTATTTATATATAAAAAAGAAAATACAAATTATTTTCAACTTTTCATTTTTGGATTGGCATTTTCTTTTTTCAACAATTTAATTTAATTTAATTATGCAAAGAAAAGCCCAGGTTCTTTCCGGATTTTCGCTCCAGTTCCAGCCAACTGTGAAGGTCAGCTCTGCGAATGCTCTCTCTATCTATTTGTGTTTTATGAATGATTGATCGATTTTCTTGCTGTTTCGCTCGCTTCTGAAATTTTCTTTCTACTTCCCCAGAAATTGGTAGGAAAATTAATATAATCGGAACAAATTACGACTCCGTAGTACTGGATGTTTTGTTGATTAGGATCTCGCTGTTTTATTGATTCGGATCTCAATAACCGCGCAATCCTATCATCTGATTCTGTAGTTTCTTTTATCTCGTCTTTTTCCCGAGCTTTCTCGGCAACCAAACAGCTGGAAAGAGGGTTTAATCTGCTCCACTTGATTCTTATTTAGTTACTGTTACAGATGATGGCTAACTTCTAGTTTGCGCAAGTATGTTATAATGATTTCAAATTAGAACTTTCTGGTGGAAGCAATCGATTGTAAATACTGTACTTTTGTATTTTAATTTTGTTTGTGAAGTGGTTATGTCATTTTGAATTGTTTGTTACTTTCATGAGCAAGGTTTAACATCTATGCATATCGACAGGTCTATATCTTTTCTGGCTTATTTTGTTGATCACCAAATGTATAACTTGAGGTATTGGCGATTTCATTATGCTGGCAATCTTTAAGATTATAAGTCAAATTAAAGCTGATATAGCTGATGAAGACAACAACTTATCGCCATCTCGTCAATCTGTTGGACTACTCACCTCCTACATGGGCAACTGTAGTTGCAGGTGCCTTTGTGCTTATGACTCTTGCCCTATCAATATATCTTCTCTTGGAGCACCTTTCTGCATACAAGAATCCCGAGGTTGTCCTCCACTGCCAAACTTTTGTTGATTCTCTAAGATGTGCTTGTGTTAACTTACTGCTTCTTAATTTGTTTACCTAATCCGTTTTTCCTTCTTATATCATTGTCTATTAGGAGCAAAAGTTTTTAATTGGAGTTATCCTGATGGTTCCATGCTATGCAGTAGAATCGGTATGTTTTTTGACAGAAAAATGGTATTATATGTAACATCATATTGACGATGTTTATATTAGTATGGAATGTAATTTTACTCTACATTGCTCAATTATATGGCAATACATTGATACATTCAACATAGTCAAAACTACCTGATATTCTTTTCTTCATTGGATAAAAGATTTGGTTACCTTTCCAAAGATCTGATATCTTTGTTAGCCGTGTCATGAATCTGCGCACCCGAGCATTAAATAACATAATTATTAATGGAAAAGATCTATATTTTAATATAGTTGTCTAAATATATTGGCATGTTTTTAGGCTGAAGGTTCAGCTAGTTCTTCCTTGGACTCGTGCGTATAATAAATTATAATATTATGTTAAATAGAAGTAGTTTTTACACTTGCAGTTGTATATTGTAATTTCATTTTCGAATATACCTTACTTTTACAGTATGTATCGCTGGTGGATCCATCTATTAGTGTTGACTGTGAGATATTACGGGATTGCTATGAAGCCTTTGCTATGTATTGCTTTGGAAGATATCTTGTCGCATGCTTAGGTATGTCCTCTTCAAGAACTCCTATAAGTGATGAATGATTGTCCTGTTAGCTAAAAGGTTTTGCAAAAACATGTGCATGCATGCATATGTAATAGGTAGACGCAGACAAATATTCGAGTAATGGATAAGCTAGATGAAAATTGCTTTTGTGCATAATGTTAGTTATGGGGCTTTTGGGGAATCATACCATATTTTTGCTTGTCTTTGTGATTTGTGAACTTAGTTTTGAATTAATGTTGAGTAATAAAGCCTTTGAGCGGCCCTTAGTTTCAATTGCTTACATTTATTAATGCAAAAAAAACTTTTGTACTCCTCTTTTGTGGACTTCAAATATTCTTCACTTTGGTGACTATTGTTGTTTTTCTTTATCTTATTTCTAAGGTGGGGAAGAGAGGACTATTGAGTATATGGAAAGGCAAGGGCGATCAACTACTAAGGCTCCCCTATTAGAACATGGACATGAAACAGGAACTGTGAAGCATCCTTTTCCTATGAATTTTTTCTTGAAACCATGGAAACTTGGTCAATGGTTTTACCAAGTTGTCAAGTTCGGAATTGTTCAATATGTAAGTTTGTTTAAACTTGAAGGAATTGTATTATGATGCTGCTGTGTGTTTTCCAATTTTGATTTCCATTAATTTAGGGAAGAAAGAAGCAAAGTATATGATTTTTCTTTTTTCCTTTCAGATGATAATAAAGACTGTCAGTGCTATTTTAGCTGTAGTGCTTGAAGCCTTTGATGTATATTGCGAAGGAGAATTTAATTTGGAATGCGGGTAATATGTTCTGATAACTGTTTGATACTATTTCTTCAACATGATCTTTTTCCATTAGCATAATAATATTTTAGTGCTCTTAGTTGTTTACTTTTGAATTTTGTTTTATTGCATGTTTATTTTATTTTATCTTATAGGCCACTCGATAGGTGACTGAGTACATTAAAAGTCCTTAATTAATACTCCTTTTATAATTTATTTCAGATACAAAAGTAGAATTTTTAACCTTTTTGTAGCCCCCGACTTAAAATCAGGCATTTGAATCAAAAAGTTTATAAAATAATTATACTTCAAACAATGCTCTCTCTCTCTCTCTCTCTCTCTCCTTTTATCAACGTGTTAGTTGATTCCTTGGACTCTCACATAGCCGACTCAATAAACTTTTCTGTCTTCCTTGTTTCTCGATTACTTCTTTAATCTTTAGACTGTCATGAAAATTTCCCCCTAAAAGTGGTGCTTCCATCTATGCAGGCTATATAATACTCCCTCCGTCCCAAAATGAGTGTCCTATTTGTCTAAATTTTTTGTCCCAAAATGAGTGTCTTGTTTCTATT
>JAYMSZ010001473.1:0-14266 GCA_036897665.1 Pelargonium citronellum | reverse complement strand
CCCAGGTTGGGTAGAATCCATGTTTTTAGTGACCAGTAGTCTAGTCTATATGTAATTTTCCTATACTGATTTTAGTTTAAGCTTTCTATTTTCAAAATCTAATCGATTATGGCCCAACTAATTTAATGGTCTATGGTAATCCGTCAACCCACCCGCAAACTACTGACAAGGTCAAATTGTCAACTCTTGAAAACTATGATTGAAAAAACGCTCATGATTTTGGTTAAACATGTAGTTTGAGTTACTCATAACCTTCAATGGGCGAGTAACCCGACCTTGTGCATCATAGTTTGATATCATAGTATCACTTTGTTTTTTTTTATTATACTACACA
Organism: Pelargonium citronellum; assembly: GCA_036897665.1. Taxonomy (NCBI): domain Eukaryota; kingdom Viridiplantae; phylum Streptophyta; class Magnoliopsida; order Geraniales; family Geraniaceae; genus Pelargonium; species Pelargonium citronellum. Next base: position 13,932 of record JAYMSZ010001473.1, on the reverse strand, counting down.
AATTTTGTTTCATAGGCAATGTCAACAACACCTGAACAAAATCTCAAACCCGAGATTCCGAGAGGACCAAACACACCCTAAAATAGTTGTTGTTGCCTTGTTGGTTTGGCTACACCTCAATTACCTAACAGTTACCCAGTTGAAGCCCAGTACTGTAACGAAACCGATGACGGTACAGTAAGGGTCAAATTGTAAATCAATCAAATTAGACGATCTTCCTTCAAAATCATTGGTTCTTCCTCCACCACCTCCATAGATCACAGTGCTCGGTTTCCAGATCTCTCCCAGAAACAACACAAGAGACGGAGAGCCAAAATGACGATGTTCCATTTTCTCAATTGTGCGATTCTCACCTTCGCACCTCACGCCGTCTACTACTCCGCCACTCCTCTGTACTTTCTTCTTCTCCATTTCCATATATCTTTTCTTGTAATTTTTCGATTACAAGCTTAATCAATGATTTTAACCTATACTTAATTCGTACTTCTTTATGCAATCTGAATCTCGACTTCTTAATTTCTGTATCTGTCATGTTATTTTGTCTCTGTATGTATTGATATTGAGTTTTGGCAAAGGAGTGCTCATAGTTTAGTTCTAGATAACTTTGTATTTGTGGATTGTGCATTAGCTTGGAATTTTTAAGTCATTCAATTGATTAGATTTGTGGTACTATTAAGTATTTCTGTTTACAGGACAATGAATCACTTTAAGTTTGGGTGTTTACATGAAATTAGATTCATCTTTAGTAATTATGAGTTGTGATTCTATAGATTAGTGCTAATGTGGACTTATTATGACAATCTAGCAGCATTTTGAAATGCTTTAGTGGATACCATGATGCACTCTGTAATTCCGAATGTGCTGAAAATAGAAGAATGGAAGAATAGGGCTTAATTTTGAAGCATTTCATTAAACACCTTTAGGGCATTGATTTCTTCGTCATCTTTGTTCACCAACTTTGCATCCACTTCTACAAAACTTTATATCTTGATCCTTGGGAAGTCTTATCGAGCAGGTGTACTTTTTGTTTCTAACACCAGGTCTTGAAATTCATACCATTCTGATGCCTTTTTAAGCTGTTGGCTGTTGCTGCTCATATTTCTTAGCTCCTTCATTTGTCTCAGGACATTATCAATTATAGAGAGCATCAACAGCTGTCATTTTGTCTAGCTTGGCCAAGATACGTTCCATTATAGTTAGAGATCTCTCACTATCCATGAGTACCTTCAATTTCTCGTTGCTTTATTTGAGGTTCTCTTGAATGGTTGGTAAACGGTTTTTGAAGTCACCCACCTTCATGCCCAGATCTCAGGCTCTGATACCACTAATGCATTCTGCAATTCCATATGTGCAGAAAATAGAAGAATAGTAATAGCTCAAGTGGGAAGAAGTGTAGAGGAGAGAAGATTACTGAGAGGAGTAGAAGGAGGTTTAGAGAGAGATCCAGAAAAGAGGGATTAGAAAGAAATCATATTTCATGGTTTTTGATAATGAGATTACAAGAAAACTGAAAATACAATGGAATCAGGCTCTAACATGGGCTAATGATATGCTAAGAGTGGGCTAGTAAATTGGGCTTGCATCATACCATAGTAGAAATTTAGCTTATAGAATGTCCGCAGAATTTAGTTTGCTACTTATTGATCTAAACATGGAATTCTGTTCTGAAATTTCAGATTATGGCGACATTTCTGCTGCGTTTAGTCGTTTTTATGAAGCTTATCTAGTATGATCTTGTTTGTCAGCAATGAATATAAAACTGATACCAAGATATTTGCTAATGTGTTCTTGAATTGAAGGACAAAGGGAATCCGTACAGTCACATAATCCTACATGACAAGTTTTTTATGTGAATGTTGGGCTTAAGCCTCTATGTCATGATTGTCGTTTGATGTGGTTATTACATATTTAAGAGATAAATTCTTTATGCTATGTATGAAGATTAGATGGTGCTTCGTTTGTAATCATGTAGAATATAACTAATGTGCCCAGTCCAGACCAATGAGGCCTTACCAACCTTCTTGGATGGTATCTTTATTCATATTGCCCTTACATAATATAAATCTTGGAACTTCTAATACTAGTTCTCATACATTGGGAATCTTTAACTAGGGACTACTTGTTTATTGGCATATGAAAGTTGCTTCTGGATCTCTTTTTGTATTATTGCATTCTAATAAAGCTCTTTCTTCTGTGGTTCGTCTACTGTGTCGGCATAATATTGATTTCTTGCTAACAAGTATATGGTTTCAGATCCGAATACGATACGCTTGGCACCTCTGTTAAAGCAGCTGTTGTTTATCTTGTAACAGCTTTAGTAAAGGTTAGCCAATGTGTTAATATAACCAACTAGGTCAGATATTATATGCCTTTAAACTTGCGATTTCATGGCTATTTATCTGATTATCTTTTATCCATTTTGCATTTGGTAGTTATGGTTAGACTTGTAGAACCATCTCTAATCAATGTTTCTCCAAAATTTTGACAGCTTGTTTGTCTAGCAACCTTCCTGAATGTATCTGAAAATGAAAGTTTTGATCCTTACCAGGTATGTGACTTTTGCATTTCGTAATTAGTTGAATTTGAGCAAAATTTTGTTGATGGCTCTGCAGGCCTTCTCAGATTCTTAGAATGTTTGGTTGTTGTCTAGGATTCCAGAAACTAATACTTCTACTCTTAGTATGTTCTTGGATAATGTATATTTTGTTTTCAGGAGCTGCTGAAAGCTCTAATTGGTTTCATAGATGTTGCTGGGCTCTACTTTGCCTTGACCCAGTTGACCCACAGAAACATTTCTCAAAATCATAAATTCCAAGCAGTTGGCCTTGGTGAGTAAAACCATACTGTCTTTTCACGGAAAATCAGTTTCTTTCTTCAATTATAATTTTATTTTTTATACTAATTGTAAGATTGGTTGATCTTCTATTGCTTCACTAATCACTAAATATTTGTAACTAAGACTATGAGCTCCACTTTTAACACTTGTCAGGCTGGGCTTGTGCTGATGCTGTGCTTCATAGATTGGCACCTCTTTGGGTGGGTGCTAGAGGGCTAGAATTTACTTGGGAATACATTTTCCAAGGGGTTGAAGCAAATGCAAATCTGGTACATCCATCTTCTCCATGCTTTATCTTCAGTCCAAAAGGTCTTTGTATTAATTTAATAGGTTTCGTTCCAGGAAAAACAGTGTTTAAATTAATCTTTTGATACCAGGACTTGGGTGGTACATTTTCTTGAACAATATGTTGGAGAAAAAAGTTATAGTATTCATTGATCTTTTGCATAATTTTTTTTTAATCAGGTGCTTTGTATATCCCTTTCTGCCTTGGGGTCTCTGATGTGGCTCCGGAAGAACAAACCAAAAACTCTGATTCCTCTAATATACATTTGTGCTGGAATTGTCGCTACCATGCCATCCATCACAAGGTTTGCTTTTCAACCTTTACCCATTTTTCTGATGTTTGTGTACATTTTTCCAAAATATCAACTGAGCTTTGGACCTTCTAGTTGGAGAGGGCCTTACCCATCCTCAAACAAATTGACGAACATATAAAAGAAGAGAAACACGAAACTCTGCTTGCCTTTCTTGAACCTCTTAATTAACTAGAATTTTGATTCCAAAATGCTGTATCACAAGGTATTAATTTTTATGCTGAATTTCGGCTTTTGCAGCTATCTAAGGAAAGGCTTGGGCTGGCACTTTCCGAAGGTTGTAGGCTTCGAACTTTTCACGTCCCTGGGGATGGCTTTTGTAAGTTGGCAGCTCTTTGCTGCATGTCAAAGACCTTCTGCCTGAGAAAAATTGAACTTCAACTTGTTCTGGATGATCGTCAAATCAACGGGTTCTCGTGTCACTATTCTTGCGCACCGAGATCCAGGATCATTAACTTCCTCTATAAGGCTACTTCTGATTTCAATTTTGTTTGATCTGCTTTATGGAAATTTCTGATAATCATTTTAAGTGAATTAGTATATGAACTCTTGGCCATATTTTGTAACCGATGTGCAGGATTTTCTGTAGTCTAATCATAGAAACTCTGAATAATTAAGAACATTCTTCAAATCCTAGTGGAGCTAATAGTAAAGAGTGAAAAACAGAGCAGCAAAGAAGGCATATTATTTATAGGTGCGAGAGAGATCAAATCAAAGAGATATGAAGACCCCAAAACAACTCAATTGTACATTATACATGAAAACTGAAATTATAGAAGAAATGTTGTTTGTGCTGACAAATCATTCTTCAGATTCTTCCACAAACGCCTCCATCCGGAGAAGAACGAATCCAACAGCAACACCAACCAGAACCAGACCGTTCATGATTGCAGCAATCTTGAAAATCTCAGCCGCTGCATTGCACTTGGCACCAAGACCACCTGTGCTCATTCCTCTGCCATTGATTGGGGCTCTGAGCGACCTCACCATATTAGCAAAAGCCTGGTCTGAGCTCAGCTGCGAGCCCAGAGAGACCAAACTGTTGTGTGCCTTGAGTCCTTGATACTCGTTCATGCCTCTTATGTACACCACCTTGTTGGGCCTCTTCTGGGGTTTGGTGGAGGAGATCACGGCGGTGCCAGTGGCCGCCACCGGGACCAGGGAAGCTGATGTTGTGGCCATTTCTTGCCTGAGCTGCTGGGCTGTGAGTGGAGGAAACTGAAGTGGTTATGGTGTGTTTTGTTTTTGTGTGAAGTTGGTGGTGATGTAAACAAGTTTTAGGAAGGAGGTGAGTGAGATGGAGAAGTGAGAGGATAAGGTAAGTGGAAAAATGATTGGCTGGCAGACAATGAGATGAGATAGGTGAAGTATGCGTATGTGGCTACAGGGAATCATATTTGGGGCGGGGCTGGGCTGGGCTGAGCTGGGCTACAATCCTCTGCATTTGGCTTTGCTTAAGTTTGATAGTTCGGAGACTCTTTCGACACTGAAATCGGTTTAGAAATTGAAAAGAAAAATGTTTTGAAATAATTATGGCTTTCACCATATTCTTACCTTTAATTGAACGATTGTTTTACAAAATGTTAGGAGTAATACGAAAAGAAACCAACAAGGATGTGTAGGTCATATAGTAAAGACTTCTGTGTTGGTACAAGTAATGTAGATCAATGAGGGAAAAGTAACAAACAAGAAATTGAATATAAATAAGAATATCAAGACATGTTTGGCCAAGTGGTTAAAACACTTCGGATTTTCTCCGATGTTTCAAATTCAAGCTTCTTTGTCAACGGTATGGGGTGGGGTTTGTTGCTAATAAAAAAATATATAAATAAGAGAGAAAAATGTATATCAGTTGACTGATATAACTTTATATCAGTTACAACTTAAATCTGCCAATGAGATTATGACACCTCATTAAAATTCACTTTTACTCACCCAAGTGAATTTGTGGGAGCGGAGCGATCCGCCCAGATCCATAATTTTAAATGAAGTGTCACCACTTTATTAGTGCAACTGATATAAAGTTATATCAGTCAACTGATGTACATATTACTCTAAATAAGAATAGATATATAGTAGAGGAGGGAAGCGCTAATCCCTATACATCTCAGAATACTAAAGGGTTACGAGACACCCACTAATGAAAAACGACGTAGCAACATATGGTGAGCCTGATTTAAAATATCAAGCGACAAAGCATAAAAAAACCCCGAGAAGATTGAGTATGTTAGTGAGTTTCAATGAGAACGGCGATGAGGGCCTCTGTTTCCCATGAGAACCATGTCATCATCGAGGTGAATAGGGTGAAGAACTGCAAACGATTCAAATAGGCGAAAAGGGTTTTCATTTTGAGATAAAATAAAGCAACCTTTAGTTTTGGCTAAACTTTTCAGAAAACCAAACTAAAAATCACCCAAACGGACAGGTACAAAACATATAAATCCTCAATTAGTAGAATATAAAAACATGTGATCATTGAGTTCATAATTTCCAATACAAGGAGAGCACAGCATTCAACCATATCATAAACCAAACAAACATAAAAAAAGCAACAAACTTTAAAATATATGAAGTCTCAAAAGAGATGTCAAAGAGTTTCATCAAACAAAAACCATCTAAAAATCAAAGAGCAACCAATTGTCAGGACTTGCTGTGATGCAGGTTTACTCAGATTAAAGCATAGTACTTCAATATTAGCAAGGTTTTGTAAATGAACACATAACTGAAAATGGTGCACTCACTCATTGAGGTTCAAGTCCTGGTGAAGCCGTTTCCTGTCCCTTTCGAGCCACCTATCCTCCCTTGCACTAGAACTAGTGCTAATTCTGCTCAGTGGAATTGCCTTCTCTGACCTATCCGGCCTCGTAACAGAACCTGGAGTAACTTCGAGGTGTGGAACCGCGATTTCTGCCAAACTCACCAGCCTTAAACCAGAACCGGGTGTAATTTGGGTGGGCGGAACGGCCTCTGCAGTTGTTGCTCTTTCTAACCCCTCCTGCCCCGAACCAGAATCGAGAGCAACTCCAGTGGGTTGCATTGCCCTAACTAGCAATCCCTCCTTCCCAGAACCAGAACCCGAACCCGAACCCATGAGAGTAACTCTTGTGGATGGAACTTCCATTTCTAGCAACCTCAAACCGGAACCAGGAGTAACTTCAGTGGGTGGAATTTCCTCAGGGACAGCACGAAATATGGTAACATCAACGATAATAGCGTTACCCTCTGATAAAGCAAACTTGAACACACACACATCAGATATTTTCAATTTGTTATCTGCAGCAAACTTCTCCCACCCACCATCAAACCTTCCATAGCCTCCACTATTATAATATTTAAAGTCAAGTACCCATGTACTGTCTTTAACACGGAGAATAACTTTTTTTATTCCTGCAGACAGATGTCGATTCAACCAATTTTTGGGAACTCCCTGAATGAAGTAACAAAACGTGTTCAACAAATAAGGCCAGAGTTAAACACTATTCAAAACCAAAACATTTCAATTCAGGTCATCTTTCCATAAATTAGCTTGTCAAGATAGAATGAACAAAGACTAACAAAAGGTACATTTCAAAGATCCAAATTATGGAAATGAAAAGAGTTTACCAGATAAAATATCTTGTGCACTTGACTTGATCGCATCACCCTCAAGAAGCTCTCAGCAGTCAGAGTTGCTTCGGCCATCAGCAAGGCCCTCGCTTTCTGATCTACATCTACAAGTGTTCCATCTGAGACATATTACATGTGTAAGTTCAGTGTCAGAATCAGATGTAAATCAATCCAAATTAATAATCAAGTTCATCACTGAAGCACGAGTCTATGTTTCTAATAGAGTAAGCCAACAAGCTGCGTTTGAATTCAATATGATAGAAATAAAGATATATTTATACACACACACACATATTTGACGTGAAATGAAAGATATATGGTTTAAACTATGGTCCAGCCTAACTACAACCTATGTGGAACTTATTCAATGAATGCCTATCCAAAACATTAACGGAATAATTTGTACCAAGGGTAGAGGAGAAGAACCTGGGGGTCCTGAAATACTGTTTTTAAAATCAAAGCTCGCATTAAACATCAAAAGTACTTAAAATAGCCTACCAGAAGCAGGTCTCGTTTTTACTCCCCAATCAGATGTAGAAGCTTTGTTGCTTACTAAGCGCCTTCTAGAGTAAACCCATTTGGTTCGAGTTTTCCTCTGAACCTCAGTGATGGCAAGCTGTCCTCTTGGTATCTTGTGGCTGGAATCGTCAGTAGATTTTTCTAATGATCTGCTACCAACACATTCAACAGAAGAGTTGTGACTAGCATTTTCAACAGAGCTCTCCCGCTCCTTCTCCTTCCTCTTTTTCGGACGGTTATTAGGTTCTGCAGTCTCACATTTTCTAACAAAATAAGAAGGTTCCTTTTCACACATAGTCAGGTGGTCAAATATTAGAACTTGAAAACATGAATCTCTATTGTATGTAAAGACCAACAAATCATTCTCTTGCAGAGAATGATCTTTTGCAAATTGCCCCCATCCATGTTTAAAAAGCAGGGCTTCATCTTCTCTCACCAATCCAACGTTCCAGGTAGCACCACTTGGACCAATGAGTGCCACACTATCAGGCAGTTTCCCTCTGGATTTTTCAGAGAATTTGCAGGGTATGGTCTGCAATAAGAAGAAATTATTTAAATTTTGAAATTAAAATTTCAAGAAAGACTATGCACCATTTGTTTGGATGTGGAAAAGTTGGAAGGAAAGAAGAAATCAACCTCCACACAAAATTTACTTTCCATGCTCCCTATATTTCGCCTTCATTAGTATTCGTACACATAACAAACAATAACATGACACATAAAGAAACTAATGCTTGTAATTTTTCAAAGTGATAACCAAAAGATACACAACAACCAGTCAAGCAGACTGCTCTAACTTTTTTGTTGAGCAAGATAAACAAGACTTTGTAGCATCAAGATGGTACTTAATTCAAGTATAAGAAATGTAAAGAACCAAGCACAACATTCAGTCCTAATGACACTAATGATTCTGTTTTATGTGTTTGTTCTCAAGTAATTATGTCAACAACAAAAAAATAACAAGATAAATTTACAAATACACACAGACACACATATAAAGCCCCATAACAAATTAGCATAACTCAGTACTGTCCATGTAATCGAAATCACACAAAAATAAAAGTAAAAAATTATTATTTCTTGTAACAAACCCAGTTCCCCAAACCTAAACCATCACTGCTGTGAAGTAGAAAAATAGTCCTAACAAAGATTTACTTTATCGATGATGTAAAAAGTCAAAGGCCTTTCGTATTTTGGCGCATTCTGGGCAGATAAGTATTTTAGTTGGTCCCAATAGCTACCAAATGCAACCAACAATGACATGACATGTGGGGATACCCGTAGTGCCACACATTGTTTTTTGCAGTATATGAATCAAAACTGACACCTTTACAGTACAGGCAGTCACGGTTTTAATTACATTTTTCCTCTAATGACAAAAGATGGCCACGAGTTGGAAAGGCACAGTTTCTTAAAAATACAACATTCAAGCACAATATGAGATTATGGCGAACTGCATCCAGTGTTTTAAAAAAAAACTTGAGGCGCAAGGCGCGCCTTTGAGCCTCAAAATCATTTAGGTGAGGCGCTTTGATTGAGGCGCAAGTGAGGCCCCTGGGGCGGGCACCTCAATGTTGAATTTGAGGTGCAGTTGAGACGCGCCTCGGTGAATTTTTAGCTCTTCATCAGGTCAAATTGATAAATAAATGATCCAAAAAAAAAAAAAAATAGAAAACTGTTCACTTTGTGTGTCCCAATTTACAAGATCAAAATTAATTTTTATCTTGTAAATTGGAACTTTTAAGTTGGGGGATCTTCATTAAGGGTTACATAATGTAACATCTGCCACATAATTGTACTGTTATGTTAATACCAGCAATTTATCTACAACAGAATATATATTCAAAAAAGAGGATACAACAATACAATAAAGAACCAGTAACAAATAACTAGTTGTAATGATTAAGACTCTTCTAAGATGAGGACTCTTTAATTAAGGATTCTATGATTTAAAATCTGTCTACATAATTGTACTATCAACATCAGCGATATGATTATTATTATGGAAGATTTATTGAAAAGGAAAAAGATAAAGCAGCACAGCACAGAACCATTAGCAAGTAAGCAGCAAACTATTATATTCTCTCATTAATTTGTTTTCGTATTTTAAATTTATAATTTTAAGTAATTTTATAAAGTGCGCTTCACTTCATTGAATCCCACGCCTCAAATGCACCTCACGTCTATTAAAACACTGATTGCATCATTGAAAGAAAAAGGCCAAGACTTACCAGTTGTTGACGAAAATCACCGGTGAGAGACAGATTGAAAGAATGGGACTTGAAATGATTCCAGTATATGTCCTCCATCCATTTTTGACAATCCTTTTGCTTCTCACTCATTTCTGAAAGCATGAAACCAGATTTGTGATTTTATGGATAAGATACACAAGTAATAAAATGAAAATGCAAGGAACAAACCTTGAGAAAAGATTGTATTTGGAAAAAGAAGAGAAATGCAACTCTGAATCTGAATCGCTATGAGGCTAGGCCAAAACAATTGTTTGAATGATGTAACTAAGATTTATAGCTCTCAGTCAAATTCTTGATAAGGGACACTGGCTGAGGCTGGAAGTGAAGCACTTTGGTAATGGAAAAGACGTTACACAACACTTGGCCACCTACTGGCTCCTTACACTGGACAGATGATGTTATGAGCAGCTCGGCATTAATGCTTGATTTAATACCCAACTCATCCCTCACTAAATTCATGCACTGCTCACAGATTTTAGTTAATTTTTTCTTAATCAAAGTGAATGCAATGTATATACCATTTTAATTTATTTATTAGTAATTATTATTATTTTGAAATATATTTATTTATTAGCAATTATTGTTAACCTATTCTTTAACAAGTGCAAATTAATTATTTTTAGTAACAAAAATTGAAATAAATAGGCGCATAAGAATATAACCATAACTTTTAAAGTCTTATTTATAAAGTACCTAATATTAGTATTGGAAAGCACTCGGAAATTCAAATATTTTTTGTGTGCTATTTATATTTCTCATGTAGTATAATAACATCATGGTTTTGTAGAAAGACATGCTTAGTCAACCATTCCTTCAGGATAACATAAATGATGCCATCAGGAATCCTTTTGAATTAAATTGGGCCGATTAACTAAAAAAGAAAAAACAAAAGAATTAATTGCGGAGCCATGTGAGGTAGGAACCCTCGAGTACGGTTTAAGGGAAGGAATTGACTGCCTATTCTGACCTGGGCAAAGAGACAATTCGATAGGGAGATTCCGAAAATGCGGAGGATTGGTTCGACCAAGCTGCTGAGCATTGGAAACAATCTATAGCACTTACTCTTGGTAAACATCATAAACCTAAGCCAAACTTCATCGTTTTTCAAGGTTAGTATATATTCGATTCTCGGAAGGTTAAACAGGAAAAACAAGAAACGAGCCACAATGATCCAAGCATAGGAAATGTTACTGTTAACATGAAAAGTCTTTCTTTATAAGCTAGCGGGTGATATGATGATTATGTCACTCTGATTGTTCATTGTTGCTGTATGAGCCACCACAAAGGCTCTCATTTTCTCTTCTTCAGTTCAGTAATAGGTCCTCTAGTTGACACATATTGCTAAGCTAGAAAGCACAGAAATGAGATTCCACATTTTCAAAACAAAATAGGACATGACACGACAGGACATCAATTTTTAATATAAAAATATGCAAAAAATAATGTGAAATTATAATTTCTAATATTAAAACTAACAGCAAACTTGTCAAACAAAGTGCGGATCACTGGCAAAATGCTTGATTATACAACACAAAAACACTAAGTGTCTCATTGGCTGTGACTTGATGGACCCACATTCACCGTCTAAACAATTTATGGATCATATTGGTAAAAGCAAGCCAACACAATCATTCAGCACCAGTTTTACCAATTGAAGCAGAAAAAAAAATAATTCCAATTGATTAAGAAATTCAGTCCCTTCCTGTTTTGGATTTAATAATACATAAAATAAAATAAAAAGTGATGATCATATTTAGATGGGGATGAGTATGCTAAATGTCCCAGAAGTACTTATCATCATTGTTAAGATAAAGGAACACCGAACATGGTTTACCCTTTCCTACCTAGTAGTACATTAGCATAAAAAAACATTCAACAAATCACCTGTCACCATCTAAAATCATTATAAAAGCCTCAACTCTACAGGAGGAGAAAAGGGCAGTCCAAAGTTGTAATCCATTCGTCAAAGTAAATCTATGATTAGAAGTTCATGATGACTTACCATGTTTGACTTTGACCAGCACTGTTGAAGTAGGTCCTCTGCTTCATGCACTCCATCAGGTTAGCTTGGACTAGATTTAGCTTACTTACTTAATCCCCCACCTCTTTCAAGCCACCTGGTTATCTGACGACTTTGTGAAGCCTTCATCATCCTTTCTTATCTCTAATGAAGAGCATTTCTTTCTTTCATCTGTCTTGGATTCAGAGACCTGTTTCCCCTATGCTCATATTCTTAGATAAAAATATGTCTTCCTTCTTACATAAGTTATGCACATTAAACAACAGATTGTGACTCTCCAGTACAATCATGATAAGAAAACAATTATGTACAAGAGAATGATCATGTTCAAGTAATTTCCAACAATATTTGAAGATCGACATAATCAGTTGAGTCCACTGGGACCTCTATGATTGAAGTCTGCAGCTGCAGATAGTTTCCATCTCAAGTCATTGTGAAAAAAAAAATCAGGAACAACATAAGCTTCCGTTGCAATCACAATTGGAATCAGTGACAAGTAACAACTGATTCTTTATTATTATTATTTTTTTTTTTACAGAGATGGGACATCATACTCGAAGTAACAATGTTTCTCACTCCCCAAAGAGAGTGTCACCCTAAACCCCCTAATCCCCACCCCACAAATCCCACCCCATACCGTCGACAAAGAGGCTCAAACTTGAGACCTCAGAGGGAATCCAAAGTGTTTTAACCACTTGACCCAACATGTATTGGTAAGTAACAACTGATTGAGGAAAACATAGCATGGTTATGAGTTGAGAAGTAACAAAAGTGCATTCTTTAGGTGCCAGAGTAAGTGTCAGAAACAATAATGGTTTGTAAGTTAAGTTTATCAGCTTTCAAGAATATATCAAAGCAATGAATCCTTGGAGGACTATGATAAACTTGAAGATTGAGCCAATCCTATCCTATCACAATATTTTTTACATTCCAAAATTCAACTCAAGGTTCGGTTTGGCAGCCAGCCTGTGCTTTCTTGAACCTCCTTTTTCGAAAGCCTCAATTCCACACTTCAGTCACTTTATTTTCTAGTAACTTAACATAACCACATTAAATCATTTTAATGAACCATGACTGATAATAACAAACACAAACTTGAGAGAAATGAACCAACCTCACCAAATTTAATCAAACAAAAAAGAGTAAATTCATAGAGGAAAACCAAGAAACTAGTAAGCACGAAGCAGAAACTACATTGCATTCTCCGACATAGTTGTCATTGAAGCACTCAACCTCACGGACCTCAACTGTTATCAAAATTATGGATGATTACAAAGAGAACACACATTTTGGTCACAGCATTAAAATACTTACAAGCTGGTTTCTCAGAACCAGGACCAATGTACCGGGGGAAGCGGATAATTTGGAACTGGCTTGGATCTTCTCTTCCCCAGTTATGTTTTCTTCACAATTTTCTTCCATTTCTCTGCATTTGAAAAAAAAAGAAGTTAGGAACTCCCAGAAATTAAAATACAAAAATAATAACCAAAATATAATCCAAACAAGAAAGACTTACCTATAAAACAACTTCCTTCAATCAAAACCCTACAAAACTAAGTTCGATATTGATAAATGTAGTCGTTATCTTTGCGCCTCCATTGGGTTGTAATAAAGGTCGCACCTTTGAGACCAGAAAAACCGAATCTCCGAAACCCAGATAGGGAAAGCAAAACAAAGATGACGGCAACAACATTTTTCCAGACCCTTTGACGTCACAACCCAGAGCCAGTCTCGTTCTCTCGGGAAAATCTCTCTTCGTTATTCGCATCTCAGCTCAGCCTGAAACGAAAATATTATCGTTTTAATTGTGAAGCCGACGACTGGTCGTTTACCATTACAGCTTTAAATATAGATGAAACTCGTCATATTTGGTTGGGATAGGTTGGAATACGACAGAGAGTAATGAATTAACATCTAAATTATTTTGGTTTAGTTTAGGAGAAATTACATATAGCACTTATGTACCATACACATTTTGTTTTTTTACTATGTTCGTAATTTTGGACTACTCTGAAGTATGCACATCCTGATTCCGTTCATCCTTTTGACGGAAAATGACATTGTTTGGTTATGTGCCCAGCACATGATCAATTTTTTTATGAA
>JAYMSZ010001472.1:0-14274 GCA_036897665.1 Pelargonium citronellum | reverse complement strand
CAGAAACATCTCATATTCTCATAGTTCCCTTATGGCCTCCAAAATCTTGATGAGTTGAAAGATCCCTGCAATGGAATCCACACACCACATGTTATCACCTCCTTTGCAAATCAATCATGGTTTGCAGAAATAGAAAATGCATGTACTTGCAACATGTATATAACAGTCAAACTTTTGTGTTTTCTATCCCAGTTGCTTCTTCTAATAAATAAACTAAATTATAGCTTCAATAAAGAATATTACCTCCTCAATTTTCCTTTCTTCTCCAACTTTGATGAAATTGAGCCTCGGTTTTGTGTGCTCTGTGATGCAGTAAAACATGGTTGCTTGACTGATATTTTTTTTGGGTAGTATTTGGCTTGCTTTGTGCATGTAATGAGATTATATGTTGCCCTTCAAAAGAAAAGAAAAAAAAAAAACTGACTTTCGAAAAAAAGAAAAAAGAAACTGAAAAAAAACTGACATTGTGTGTGGAGAGAGAAAAACGTGTAAAACGGAAACTGTTTAGGATAAAAAAAATTTAATGGAAGGATAATTATTTCACTAAAATTACAATTAATAATAGAATTAATAAAAAATTCTAAAATTCAAGGAAGAGACACGTGTACAAACATGGTAGAGCTTTAATATATATATAGATTTGGTAAAAGATCTAGAACTTTTCGTGTTTCAAACTAATTTGGTTTTTAAATTTTTTTTAACATAAAATAATTTATAAATTTTGTTTTTCCGATCTAATTTAGTCTAAAAATTGTCATTTCTCTTAAAGCTTATAAAAGAAAAACAGGAATCAAATTAGGTTAATATTGGTCTATTTTGAGTTTAAAAAAAGTTTAGGATTAAATTGTGTCAAAACATGAAAGTTCAAATACCAAATTGAATCTTTTACCATACTGTTAATGTTACTACCATAACAAAAAAAGTAAGTTACATATGACTATTATGTAGTTGTTATTTTTAAACAATTTTTCACCTAATTCGTTAATGACACCGTGAAATAAAATGCAAAATCAATCATATTTTCGATCTCATTGCACTTCTCTCTTTTGGCAACTCACTCTTTTCACTGTGGACTAATGTTAAATTTGTCATCAATATCATGTCAATTTTAAGAGTATTATGATATTTAATTTAATTTGTCCACAAAAATTATAGTATCTCCCACAAGAGCCAGCCCCACATGCAAGAGCTTCTATGGGCATCAGTTGTATAAAAATCCTGCTACATCTCACTCACAGTCAAACAGAATATCTACTAAAGTGTATAGAGTTTTAACTTTGCAAGAGTCAAGTAACAAACCAAGCAAACAATAAGTTTTAGCACTCCAAAATTATTTTTAAGTAAGGATAATTACACATACCACCCATTAACTACACACTTTTTAATTCTGACTATCATCAACTATTGAAACTAACACATACCACCCATGAATTAACAAAAATTTGGATGGAAAGAAGTTTGACATAGTTCAGGAATAGTATGTGTTAGTTTAATAGTTTAGAGTAGCCAGAGTTAAAATGTGTATAGTTGAGGGTGATATGTGTAATTTTCTCATTCAACTATTTGTCAATCTATTCTGTGAAGTTGGGTCTGGCTCAATCAATCAAGTGTTGAAACATGGGTCCAACATGGGAGCTACAATTGGTCCAATTCCATATATTTTGGGCCAACATGGGTCAAGGACAGGACCGTGGGCCCATCACAACGCCACAAAACAGTGAAGATCAAAACCAGACACCTACCGCCACGTCATCACCAACAAACGTCTGAAACTCAGCTACACAGAGTAGCATAATGACCGGTATATCCTTCCCGAATCTCCTACATATACCGTACACTTCACACAGCTCTCTTCGCAATCTCATCTTCAAAATCCATCTTCCCACAAATTTTCAAAGAACCGTTAAAGATCAGAGAGCAATGGCTCCACAATCCGCGCCGGCGATTCTCAGTGTTCTGTCGGTGATTGTCGCGACCTCGATGATCACCATAGGCTCGCTCTGCAACAGCATCGAGGCTCATAGTTATGGAAGCGGAGAGCTCAGTGGACAGAGAGAGTTCGATTACTTCGCTTTAGCTCTTCAATGGCCCGGCACTTTCTGCCGCCGGACACGCCATTGCTGCTCCAACAATGCTTGCTGCCGAGGGTAAAATCGTCCCGTTTTCATTAATTTCCGTTGACTTTACAGTTTACTCCTAGGTTTTTGGAAATCGAAGCTGTCTCAGTGATTGGGTTTGTGTTGAGTTTTTCAGCTGATTTAGACTGTGATACAGTTGATTATGTATATAAAAGTTACTTACTATTTCAATCAGAAATGGAAAATAATTAAGAAAATTCCTTCATGTTAAGTTCATGAATTTATTGTGCTTGTTTCATATTTGATTTGAGGATCAGTGTAATGTATATGTCTTGATAATTTCTTTATCCATAATTGTATTTTAGCATATTAAGATTTATTGGTGCTCATCTGAGTTCTGAACCAGCTTCTTATAGCATCCTGTAAATCAGTTAGCATGATTGCTGCTTTGGCCTCCCTTTTCAGCTTATTATCCGAGTAGGCTTTTACCAAAAGACTTCTCTAAACTGCATTGCTTTGTGGGGGATGCTGGACTAATTATATACTACTATTAGTTTATGCTATGATGATGATGTTGACTCGCATAGATTTGCCTTTCCCTGGGTGGTGTTATGTCATTATTGCATTGTTTTCTTGTTCTTAATAGCATGCAAGTGATGATTTTGATATGGTTTGACTATTCTTACTACAGAAATTTGCTTATTTACATACATTAATTTTATTTTATTTTTCCTTTTCAGCTCCAATGCTCCGACAGAATTTACTATCCGTAAGTTTAAGTCTGTAGTCTGTACATATGTGGTTTTTAACAACACAAGTTTGAGTATCCGACCCATGTATTTGTTCTCTTAGCTGAAGTGTTTAGAAGTGGTTTGGTTACACTCGTTTCTGTCTAAAAACTGTTTGTTTTCAGTGGCTACTTGCTATTGCTCATGAAATTTTACTGGCGTGCTGAGTATGTGCTAAATTGGTTTCTATATGCATGTGGCAGATGGACTGTGGCCTGACTATAATGATGGGACCTGGCCTGCCTGCTGTACCGATTCTAGATTCGATCCAAAAGAGGTATTTTTCATCTTGTCTGATCAACATTTATTTTCCTTTCGGTTACTTATGTTGTGCATATGTGGGGCTAATGATGGAGCTTTGGATATGTAGGATGCAGATCTGAAAGAAAAAAAAAGCATTACAAAGAATGGTTTTGGATAAGTGTGTGTATAGTGGAATCAAGAGATAGAACCCACTAGTTATGAAACTTCTGACAACTTAATAACCTCAGTTTTGCAAAATGTAACCCTTTCCAGAAGTATTTTGAACGAGTCACAAATGAAAAGCTCCTCTGTTACATGTGTGCTTGAAAGTATGCCAAGTTGATATGACATTAAATACCCATTTCTACATGGTTTCAAAAAAAATAAATCCCATTTCTACATATTTTTGTCATTCAGAACACAATCAAATGACACAAGTGTGTTTTTTTCATTATGATGAGATACATTAGACATGATTTACAGGTAATCACTTCCTTTTTCTTTTCATGCATCTGTAGCATTGTCTTCGAGTTTACTACCATAAAAGTAT
The DNA here is from genome assembly GCA_036897665.1 of Pelargonium citronellum. Taxonomy (NCBI): domain Eukaryota; kingdom Viridiplantae; phylum Streptophyta; class Magnoliopsida; order Geraniales; family Geraniaceae; genus Pelargonium; species Pelargonium citronellum. The sequence goes on along the minus strand of JAYMSZ010001472.1, from coordinate 10,615 downwards.
TTCACATTGAAAGTGTGTGGACTTTGAGTATTTTAGGATATACTAGTTTGGCCCTCCATTTAATAGCTTAAGCTTTTAGCTTGAGGAAAGTTTGATATGGTATCAGAACAATTTTGGCTTTGGGCTTTTGCCTACTGCCTCCCTGCTAATTTTTGGTTCACTTGCAAAGCCCATTGTGTTGTCTAGCTTGCATGTGAGGGGGAGTGTTGAAGTATTAGAAATTGATCATATTTGGTGTTTGAAATTACTTGATATACTAGTTGGGGCCTCCACTTAGCTCAATCTTTTATGTTGGTGTAAAGCTTAACAACTACTATATATTTAGAAACCTGTTCAGCAACATGAATTTAAAATGTTACGTATTAATTTGATTTGTCGATTGGTTCCTTACCACTCTTCCTCACTCCATTGCTCTGCTTAACTTGCAGCTCGCACCGCTACAAGATTCTCTTGACAAGTATTGGCCATCTTTAAGTTGTGGTTCACCATCATCTTGCCATGGTGGAAAAGGGTCATTTTGGGGTCATGAGGTGGTTATCAATCATATATTAAGTTTGTGCTAAATATTTCTTTAAAATAATACAGGACTAATATTTCTTATTTCTGGTGTTTCTATGATGGCTGAATTGGGTGATCTGCATTGCCAGTGGGGTAATCATCATCACCTTTTGCTCTTTTAACATGCTATGATTTCCACATTGTGTTCCTTGTCTGCAATTTCTTTTGGACTTAAAATTAGTTCACAATTTAGCCAGGCATATGCTGCCTCTACAGTTATCCAAAGTTTAATGAAAAATATAAAATTACTAAAGCACATTGAAAAGTCTACCTCCTTGATGAACTGCAAATACAAAGATTGTAAATCATGACAAGTAGCTAGCTTTGTGAAAAAAGTTCAGCTTAACTAAGGCCGTGCTTATTCTAGGAAACACACTTCAACACTTTGTCAGTGTCTAACTACTGTTTATACTTTTTAGTAATTGTTTACTAATTGCATTTCTCATTTCTGTGTTTTATTGCAGAGAAGCATGGGACCTGTTCTTCTCCAGTAGCTCACGATATATATAGTTACTTCTTGATAACCTTGAATGTCTATTTCAAATATAATGTCACGGTGAGATTTCAGAAATTTGCTTTGCACATCAACTCAAAGCCTTTTATGCATTTCATACTGCTGCATTTAATCATTGTTTACAGTGGATGGAACCTTGAAATGAATATAGCTTTAAATTAAGTAAATGATGGCATGGTAAAGTCGGGTGTCTGGATAGGAACCTATCTCTTTGTTTTTCCTTGTTGCATTAGTCTTCTTGTTGAAATATTGCGGCTATTCCAACCAATAATTTCTAGAATCCAATATATTTCTTCATTCTTACATTTTAATATATTTTGTATGGACTGGTTACTTTTATATGAAACCTATTGAATTTATCATTAATTGGTCTGTGCAACATTTAATGCAGAAAGTACTGAATGAAGCTGGTTACGTGCCATCAAACACTGAAAAATATCCTCTTGGAGGCATTGTTTCTGCCATTCAGAATGCTTTCCATGCAACCCCACAATTGATTTGCTCAAAAGGTGCTGTGGAGGAACTTCGTTTATGCTTCTATAAGGATTTCAAGGTTAAGCAACCTTCTACTTTACTTTGACTTTGCATTAACATATCCAGATCGCAATGCTTTTAACCTAGAGAAATGCATGGTATTTGAATTGAACCTTGTAGAGTGAACAGTTTATGAATTATTTTGGATGTGTTGAACCATAATCATTTACTCATGTATTTCATCTAGAAAATTGACAAGTTTAGTATGTTTTTTCTTATTACAGCCTCGGGATTGTGTAATTGGATCTAGCAATCAATACGACATATATTCTTCTAAAAGCTCATGCCCCAGTTATGTCAGCTTGCCTGCCTATGTCTCATCAGGCAAGTTCCTTCTACTGAATCTGTCATCATCACTACTATGATTAGATAAATAGAAATCATAACCTGAAAAATATCAAGTTTCTGGCATATTGTTTACAGAGGATTTGTTTTAGGTTGATCAGGTCAATATTTGGGGTAGATCTCTTTAATACCTACTCCATGACAAGTGCAAGCAATATATGATATATCTGCATTCAGGAATACAATAGTGTTCTCTCCACTTTTATTGATAAGAACTAGCTTTTCATCTTAGATTAGTCCAACTATGAGCATGTTTTTTTTTAATATTATTGCAATTAACCTTGTTTCACAGCCCTTGTCTCATGGATGACCCACTGTGTTTCCTTCTGAGGTTACAGGAGCACCTAATTTCCATAGTCTCTTGCTGCATATCATAGCGATAATATCGTTGCTGATTTTTCTTATTGGTTAACCAAGAGGTGGATTATCTCTTTTGTGGGAAGCTGTGACTTTGCTCGTTACTGAACCCCATTACATAAGTGTCCAGCAATCCTACAGTTAATATAAGCTGCACAAACTGGAGTTGCTTATTTGCTGCTCGAGAATACGAGAGTATCAGTTAATAAATAAAGATGTCTTTCATGAGAAGTCTAATGTAGTTTTCCTGTGGATGTCTTCATTTTGTTTTTGTGAAACACATTTTTCTCTGCAAGTTGTCATATGGTTGCATCTAGAAAAGTGAGGCTCTCTATTTTTGGAGAGTGATGTGCCCCGACGAACATGCATAGTCGTGCAATGTGACACTCTATTTCTTGCAACATCTTATCATGCATTTTTTTGCCTTCATTGGTATATCCGTATATCTGAAGTAGGTCTTTTTGCCATTAAAACACCTGTAGTGGTCAAGCATTTGCTATGATTCTTACATAATAATAATCTGAGAGCAAACATACAGAAAACTGCTAAACAACGAATTGATCTTTCTATTTTTCTTAATTACTTCCTCTTGTCCAGGACTTCAAAACGTTGAAGGTGCAGCTTTAGAGACGACTGGCGCGGAAGCTATGTGAGATCTTGGATTGTTTGCACATCTATTGTGCTCACTAATTCACTTGGTTCTTATCTAGGTGAAAACTGTGTACTGTGTACTGACACAATGTACTTGTAAATTTGAGGAAGTATTGTGTTTTCATATTGTACTATAAATAACTCAGCTGTTTCTATCTCTTTCAATCTCTTCACTATGGATGCTATATCATCTTCATTTTGTTTTTACATTTACTGAACTTAAATCAGGCACAGGAGGGAGCCACATCTTCAACAAAATACATTAATACAATGTGTAGGTTTTTGGTACACGATGATGATGATGATGATATAAAACAGGAATATGGGATGATTGTTTTAGAACCCTAGCAGAAAAAAGGTTTGTATCACCAACAATCCCAAATCTCAAAAGCCAAGCTTTACAATCTTATATTGCAAATTTGCAATATATATCAATGCTATTTCCCGACCTGTTTGTCTTATGATCATACAGAGCAATATTGCAATGCCGTTTGCACTTTGCATCATCTGGTAAACAATGAAATGAAGGAAAATGAAATCGAATTACCTCTCTAAGCAGAAGATTTGTTTGGGTATCTGTCATCGGGAAGACTTTGCTCTCCGATAGCATAGTCCTTGAACCATTCAATGTAGTCACTGAACAAATCATAATAATCACCATGTTAATAAACATCTTTTTATTGAATCGAAGTCCTAGAGGCCAGAACAAGAAGAAAAACGAGTAAATGAATAAATATATGAAAATATGTCATAAACCTGGATAAGATAGTATCAAATTCAAGACGGAGATTTCAACTATTCAATGAAGATGTGAAACTTACCATCAAAGAATGCAATACGTAGATTGAGGTTGAACAGATTAATACAGGTCATTCTGCTTTAAAAAGCTCACTTCACCCATGCGGACACGCACGGATTGAGATGTATTCAGGTAAGTCCAAAAAGATATACTACAAACGAACAGATAGTTAACTCCTTATGGCCTTGCATGCATCTACTCACTGACCAATATCTTGATAAACACTACTGCAAGATGGACACACAAAAAAAAAAGAACCAGAGAATGATTCAAAAACAAGCATTAGTATAGATCTAGATACTCGTTCACAATCGTAAAAAAACATTATTCACATATTTACATAATTCCAAAACAACTTCACTGCAGTTCCAAGGTCTTTAAGAAAGTCGCCGAGAAAATCCATCGCAAAGCCTCTGTAGAGTAAACGAAGGACCTTCAAAAACACTGAAAAGATCTGCAAAGCAGGAAAACGAATTCTGAAGATCTTGCCCCGACAACAAACAATACATCATAAATACTCGGACAGAACCTCCTTGAGTACTTCATTGGAAGGCCAATATTTACACAATACTGTTATCTTACAGATTTGGACATTTGGCTTCACTTTTTTCTTTTGCACCAATCTCGGATATCTAGTTCTACTCCTCTGCTCCTCATCTCCAGGAAGATACCCAAGCCTTGTTTCTCAATCTCAGTCCCTCAGAACATCAGGCTTACAGCTCCAACGCTTCCAACTTTCTCAGCAGACTATTAACAGCAGCACTTTTCTCCATTTTATGAAGCTTCTTTATAAAGTAACTGCGTCAGGCTTGCAATTTACCTCTTCCTTTTCCTTCATATCCATTAGGAACTCAGCAGCAACATCAACTTTTCCCATTTTGCAAAGCCCATCTATCAATGTTCTATAACTAGTACTGTCCAGCTTGCAACTTCCCTTTTCCATCATCCTCACCATCTCAACAGCAGTGTCAATGCTACTCTCTTTGCAGAGTGCGCGTATCACTATATTACAAGTAACTACGTCAGGTTTCAAATCTCTCTTCCATCTTCCTCAACACCACAACAACATCATCACTATTACCTGCTTTACAAAGCCCATCTATCAGTATATTATAAGTAGTGGTGTCCGGCTTGCAACTTCCCTCTTCCATCATCCTCACCATCTCAACAGCAGTGTCAAAGATACCCTCTTCGCAGAGTGCGTGTATCATTATATTACAAGTAACTACGTTAGGTTTCATACCTCTCTCTTCCATCTTCCTCAACAACCCAACAGCATCTTCAATATAACCTGCTTTACAATGCCAATCTATCAATGTACTGTAAGTAACTACGTTAGGTTCCAAACCTCTCTCTTCCATCTTCCTCAGCAACTCAAAAGCGGCATCAATGTTGCCCGCTTTGCAAAGCCCATCTATCAATGTCGTATAAGTAAATTCATTAGGTTTCAAACCACTCTTTTCCATCTTCCTCAGACTCTCAAAAGCAGCATCAATGTTTCCCATTTTGCAAAGCCCATCTATCAATGGATTATAAGTAACTTCATTAGGTTTCAAACCACTCTCTTCCATCTTCCTCAGACTCTCAAAAGCAGCATCAATGTTTCCAATTATGCAAAGCCCGTTTATCAATGTAGTATAAGTAACTTCATTAGGTTTCAAACCTCTCCATTCCATCTCCCTAAGCAACTCATAAGCAGCATCAATGTGACCCGTTTTGCAAAGCCCATCAATCAATGTATTATAAGTAACTTCATCAGGTTTCAAACCTCTCCCTTCCATCTTCCTCAGGAAATCATCAGCAGCATCAATGTTACCCGTTTTGCATTGCCCGTTTATCAATATAGAATACGTAACTTCATCAGGTTTCAAACCTCTCTCTTCCATCTTCCTTAGCAACTCAAGAGTAACATCAATGTTCCTCGCTTTGAAATGCCCATTTATCAATGTATTATAAGTAACTTCATTTGGTGTCAAACCTCTCCCTTCCATCTTCCTTAGAAACTCATCAGCAGCATCAATGTTACCCGCTTTGCAAAGCCCATTTATCAATGTATTATAAGTAACTACGCCAGATTTCAAACCTATCTCTTCCATCTTCCTCAACAACTCAAGAGCATAGTCAACGTTGCCCGTTTTGCAAAGCCCGTTTATCAATGTATTATAACAAAATTCATTAGGTTTAAAACCTCTCTCTTCCATCTTCCTCAACAACCCAAGAGCCGTATCAATGTCACCCACTTTGCAAAGCCCATCTATCAATGTACAATAACTAACAAAGTCAGGCTTGACACATCCCGCCTCCATCTTCCTCAGCAAATCGAGAGCTCCATCAGTGTCACCCGCTTTGCAAAGCCCATTTATCAATGTATTATAAGTAATAACATCGGGCTTGCACGATCGCCCATCCATCCCCTCCAATTCCTTTATAGCAGCATCAATTTTACCGATCTTGATAAAACAGTTAATAACAATGTTCTTAGTATACAGATTGGGTCGGATTCCGTATCGACTCATGAGCTAATACAAAGAAATCACTTGAGAGTAATGCTTGTTTCTTGCAATTCTAATCAATATTCGATTAAGTTCTTTCACAGAAGGCCTTGGACCTTGGAGTTTAGTTTTGAAAACATCAACAGCACTGTCACTAGACCCATTACTCCAACGTTTTCTACTATCCATAGACATGTTTTTGAGACCAACAAATTGGGAACGAGAACGAGAACAAGCCCTAGATATTGTTCTTGACGAAACACCATTAATTGGAAAATTCAAAGAAACAGACAACACAGTAGCTTTGGTAGTAGGAGCAGGAAAAAGAGGAACAGACCTTGGAGCAAACGATGAAGATGATGCTGAGATCTCCATTGTTAGGGTTGTGGCGAGAATGAGAAGCTCTAAATTTGGCTGTGAAGTGCTTTGGTTTGTGTACAAGGTTGGAGAAGCTGAGCCCTAACCCTAATGGAGAGATTGTTGGGCTGAGAGCCTGAGACTAATACTGAATCAGCCCAGATTCATATTTGGGCAGCAACTTTCGTAAAACCGGTAAAACTTTTTCTGCCAAGTTTTAAAGCAATTATATTTCCTAATATTCGAGTGCGAGGTTTCAAGTTAAACTTAAATAACTTGTGTTAATGAACCCGTGCGTTTGGTGACAATTTGATGGATCAATTATAAGGCGGATTTCTGCGGTTCTATGTTAGAGAGACCTGATCTGAATCTGACTTGTAAAAAATATGAAATGAGTGGAATTTGTAGGACTTAGATCCACTTTTGCCTTTTGTGATAAGTCCATTTGATCTAGATATCAATCAAACTAAATCACGAGGCAACGACTCCAAAGTTGTCGTCTTAAGTTAAATGTGGGCGGTGCTCCTTTCTAGGATGTCAACAAAAGTGTAGCAGGTTGGGTCGTACACTATGGTTCGGGTAGAGTGTGGGGTGGAGGTCGGGTTAGTTTTGGCCAGACTATTGTGCAGTTCGGGTGTTGGAGGCCCTAGTTGTCCGTGAACCAATATTTGTACAAAATAGTGTGGGGTGAAGGTCGGGTTTGTTGGCTAGACTGTGCAGTTCGGGTGGTGGAGGCCCTAGTTGTCTGTGAACCAATACTTGTACGAAATAATGTCTCAACTAATGGAGCAATGCAGAATGCACATCAATTATATTATTGATGAGTCTTGTGTAAATCGAACATTCCACGATATAAATTCATGAGAAAGTGGCGGTGTCATGTATCTCAAAGTTGTTATTGGTTTAAACTAAATTCTAACCTACAAAAATTACAAATATGTCATATAAATCGTCGTGTTACTTACGATAAATATATCTATGCCGAGAAGAGAAACAAGTTTAACAAGAACCCTAGCCGCATGCCTGCATCCGTTGGCAACAACAAGAAATGGGGTCATCACTATTTGCAACGTCCGCGTACACGCAACAAGAAATTGAGACTGAGAGTTTGTTTCGGATGATTCTCTAACTATTCCTTCCAAGGCGTCCGTGTCAGCGTATAGGTGTCCAAGTCTGTTTCAATAGACTTCGTGGACGTCGTGGAGTTAGTTTCAGATGATCCTTCAACTATTCCTTCCGAAACGTCCATGTCAACAGTTTATATCCCATTTTGCGCCAAACGGGAATGCAGCTCCGGTTTGTCTGGTTTACGAGAGCTTGTTTGTGGATGCAGATTTCCAATGCAGTCATCACCAGCAAATTCTATGCCCAGGAAAAACATATTCAGTTTCAATTTGCATCAAAAGTAATAAATCCATAACCAAAGAATGCATAGAAAATAAAGCAAAACTAAATTTTGAAGTACAGCTAAAAATTAGAAGAATTTGACATTTTGTGATGTGAAAAAGAGCTAAGAAAGAAGTCAAAACTGATTTTAAAAAAAAACAAAGAAAAAACAAAGTCACAATGTCTCGCATTGGATATATATAAAAATAGATGAGTTACATGGTGGTAGCGAAACTTTACAAACATGGTGAAATTTAGCAGTAAAAGCTCGAGTAATTATGCAGCCTAATTATTAAAACTTCACTCGTTATAAGAGCAGGTTTTGATTTTGGCACTGGCCTAAAGGTGGTTTGTTTATGGCCCATTTATGTGGCCTCTCATGTGGTACCCGACCCACTTACATAAGGACATGCATGCGGCGGCCCACGAGGGTATGGAAGATACCAACCCGTAAAGGGGAGTGCCGATTTCAAAGGGGGCCCGATTGTGCACGTGTCGACATTGTTGATAACGGAAAAAGATAGTACAATGACATTGTCGATTTTCCCTAATTCAGAGACTGCTAACAGCAAAGAAAGTACAATATCGGAAAAATACCTTCATAGAAGCTCTTCCCTTTTGCTGCTCGAAGGTTTAGCTCCCCGAAGATTTCTCCCAAAAGAAGCTTTTTTGCTGCTCACTTAGGATACTCAGACAAAACCTTCAAGAATTGGAGAGATAATAAATACAACCATTGTCCGGGAACCCAAGACCACAGTTAAAATAATGCATTTTCATAGCGAAAATAACAGATATCATAAAGATCAAAGAACTGACCTCAAAGGGTTCGTTAAAAAGTCAGTCCTTACACAGTGTTGATATCTTCAAGATTTGTACATTTGGCTTCACTTCTTTTTTTGGCACCATTACTTGCTGCAATCTAAAATATCTAGTCGTATGATTCTGCTCCTTGTCTCTCAGAACATCTGGCTTACATCTCCAACGTTTCTATCTTCCTCAGCAGCCAATAGACACCGGTGACTTCCATTTGACGAAGCAAGTCCACTACTCTATCATAAGTAACCGCGTAAGTCTCGCTATTTGCCTCTTTCATATTCTTTAGCAACTGAGCAGCTTCATCAATTTTTCCATTTTTGCAAAGCCCATTTATCAAAGTAGTGTAAATAGTTACGTCTGGCTTGCAACTTCCCTTTTCCATCATCCTCAGCAGCTCAACAGCAGAGTCAGTGCCACCCGCTTTGCAAAGCACGTCTATCATCATAGTATAAATAACTACGTCGGGTTTCAAATCGCTCTCTTCCATCTTCCTCAGCAACCCAACAACAGTGTCAATGTTGCCCGCTTTGTAAAACCCATTTATCAATGTAGTGTAAGTAACTAAATCGGGTTTGATACCTCCCTCTTCCATATTCCTCAACAACCTAAGAGCAGCGTCTATGTCACCTACTTTGCAAAACCCATCCATTAATGTATTATAAGTAATTAAGACGGGTTTGACACTTCCTTCTTCCATCATCCTAAAACACTTAAGAGCAGCATCAATGTTACCCGCTTTGCAAAGCCCGTCAATCATTATATTACAAGTAAATTTGCTAGGTTTCAACCCTCTCTGGTCCATCTCCCTCAACAGCCCAAGAGCATCGTCAATGTTACCCGCTTTGTTAAGCCCATCTACCAATGTAGTATAAGTAACTGCATTAGGTTTCAAACCTCTCTCTTCCATCTTCCTCAGCAACTCAAGAGAATCATCAATATAACCCGCTTTGCAAAGCCCGTCTATCAATGTATTATAGGTGACTTCATTAGGTTTGACACTTCCTTCTTCCATCTTACTCACTAATCTAACAACGGTGTCAATGTTACCCACTTTGCAAAGCCAATTTATCAATGTATTATAAGTAACTATGTCAGGTTTGAAAACTCTCTCTTCCGCCTTCCCCAACAACTCAAAAGCAGCATCAACGATACCCGCTTTGGAGAGCCCATCTATCAATGTATTATAAGTAATTGTGTCGGGTTTTACACTTCCCTCTTCCATCATCCGCAGCAACTCAACAGCAGCATCGATTTTACGTGACTTGCAAAGCCCGCCCATCAGTATATTACAAGTAACTATGTTAGGTTTCAAATCTCTTTCTTCCATCTTCTTCGTCTGATTCACTATCACTCTCGTCCGATTCGCTATCATTGTAAGAAGACTTCCTTCCTCCCCGCTTAGAACTGGAACTCTTTTTATTCCTCCTCCTTGACCGAGAATTATCCAATTCTGATTCAGACTTGCTCTCCGATTCACTGCTCCCTGATTTTCCAGATTGAGAACCTGATTTAACTTCACTATCAATCTCCTTATCTTTCTCTTTCTCTTCATCGCCAACTCCGTTTCTTTCCAGAATTTCTTCTGCTTTCTCCTCAAACTCCTCGCTATCATACCTCGGCGGACTCGGCGTCACCTTCCATATACAAAACTTCATAGATCTCCTCATCTTCTGCCTCTTCAATCTCCTAAACTCCTCATAACTCAATCCCTTCAGCTCCTCGTCCGATTCCGACTCCGACACCCTTCCGTTCTTGTCGTCGCGGTCGAGGAAGGCCTGGTTCCTGCCAAACTTCTTCGGCAGGTCA
>JAYMSZ010001471.1:0-14274 GCA_036897665.1 Pelargonium citronellum | reverse complement strand
TGAACATTTGTCCAAAGTTCACGTACTAAAATAGGGCGGATCTCTGATTTTTAATAACAAAGATCAAATTCATACCCGTACTCTTCTATATAAAATGATTTCACTCAAATCATTAATACTGAAAATTTTAATTCATGAATACAATTTTTGTTACCTTCATTCTTGAGATATCAATATCTGCATTACAAAGAAACACCATATCAAATTATCTCGAGACAAGTGTCATAGGCTTGAACCCATTAAAGACAATCAATTTCAGCTCCTATGATATACAATTAGTGATCTTAACTAATGGATATGGATTACCATTTCTGACTACATAATTAACTTTAAATCTAATCACATTATATGTTTTTTAATTCATCAATAGGAGTTGTATCAAAAATCTAATATAATCAATAGAACTTGATATAATCACAAACGACCTCGTTATTCAATGAGCTACCTGATTCGTAGGTCTACGAACAAATTCGAATTGAATGCTAGCAAAAAAACGACCAAATAGTAAAAAGCTTTATTATCATTTAATCACATTATGTTTTTTTTTTGGAAACCATTAATCACTTTATGTTAATTCAAAAGGAAATAGTAGAAAACTCAAAACTATAAATGAAATGAAGAGGCAGATTTATCCGAAGCGGTGTCTGACGTGGATATTTTCCGCCACCTAGGACGGCGTACGACAAGAGAAATGTGAGTTTCCCGCCGCACACCCGTCAACATTGCCCAATACCAAAACAACCGACTCTTCCACAGCAAGCTTTCTCCTTCCCCAAATTTTACTCTCTTAAACCCTCTTCCTCTCTCAAAAACCCTAACCCTAAATCAACAATGGAGCTCCGTTCTCGTCGAAGACTCTCTGCTCCCTCAATCGACGGTACAACATTCATACTCGCCTGATTGTCTGTGTATTTTCAGTTTTTATGTCGTGTTTTTGTTCACGAGAATCGTATTTGCTTGGTTACTGGATGCCTGTAAAAGAAGTGAATTTTGCTGTGGAACGATTTTGTGTGTGTTTTTTGTTTAATCTTTCTGGTAAGCATGAAACCTAGAATTATTTATTTTCTCGTATAATCAGATGAACAACAACAGCAAGGTGATGGATACCATGTAGCCAATCACAACAACCAGGGGGTTGACGAGTTTGATGCAGCAGTTCTTGCAGTATCATCTGAATCTGATTCTGATTGTGCTTGGGATTCTGATTCTAGCAGCATCAGTGAAGGTAGGTACACGGTGAACATTCATTGAAGAAAATTTGTCGGGGAAACTGATAATTTTGTTGTGTGATACGCCTGATGTAGATAAGAGTTATGTTCATTATATTAGTGATGTGACATGTAATAATCAATGTAGGTAAAAAGAATGGAGGGGCAGTAGATCTGGACCTAAATCGTGAACCTCCTGCTGATATAATCGATGTCGAGATGTTGGAAGATTATGCTAGTGATACTGATCAAGAGGAGGTTTCAACTAGAAGGAGGAAGGTGAGAGCAAAGAAGAAACGGAAGCAAACTTCTGGTGATGGAAGCAGGGGGTTATCAGATCCAGACAATGCAGAAAGCCTGTTGCCTCAGCAGCAGAATGCAGCTGTATGTAACAGTATTCCAGGGAAGAAACGGAATTGGAAAGGAGACCCCAATTTGATGTGGCATCATTGGGAAATAGAGCATGAAAAATTCATTGATGACAATATAAATGCGGATACTGATTTAAGCCAGCAGAATGAAGTTATAGCTGAAACTGCTGAAGCATCATCAGATTTGATAATGCCTTTGCTACGATATCAGAAGGAATGGTTGGCCTGGGCTCTAAAACAGGAAGAATCGGCAACTAGAGGAGGAATACTTGCAGATGAGATGGGCATGGGGAAGACCATCCAAGCAATTGCACTTGTCCTTGCTAAACGCCAAATTCTTCATGGTATTTGTGAACCTGATGGGCGGTCATTATTACCTGGTCCATCTACATGTTTGCCTGAAATTAAAGCCACCCTTGTAATATGTCCAGTTGTTGCTGTGAGTCAGTGGGTTAATGAGATTGACCGGTTCACATCTAAAGGAAGCACCAAGGTGCTGGTTTTTCACGGTGCCAATCGAGGGAAGAATATCAAACACTTCATGGATTATGATTTTGTGATAACTACATATTCCATTGTGGAATCTGAGTACAGGAAATACATGATGCCACCCAAGATTAAGTGCCAGTATTGTGGGAAGGCATTAAGCCAGGAGAAAATGCCAGTTCACCTAAGATATTACTGTGGGCCAGATGCTGTTAGAACTGAAAAGCAGTCAAAGCAAAAAAGGAGAAAGTCTAATGTTGCAACATCTTTGTTGAAGCAGAAAACAGATTCCACTGTAGATGAAACCAGTGAACCGGAGGGTGAGAATGGCAAGAGAGCTTTAAAGAAATCATCAAACCAGCGCAAGCAGAAAAAGGCTAGTGGAAGAAAATTAAATGTGGAAGACTCACCAAATGTTGAAGAATTTTTACCTGTTGAAAAATCATGTTTGCACTCCATCAAGTGGGAGCGCATTATTTTGGATGAGGTGAGTTGGTATAGAATTTCTAGCTCTCTCTCTCTCTCTCTATATATATATATATATATTTATCAAGTTGAAATATGCAGATGCTTGTAACCAGAATATATATATATATTCTGAATATTGATGATATTTTTTCAGACAGTGGAATGTATTTACGACTATTTTCTGCCAAATGCCTGAACGGTCGAAATGTAGATTTGTCATGATTAACTTGTTTACCAAAAAACAAAATTGTAGCTCTACATTGTCATGATTAACTTGGAAATTATAAAAGGACATTTTTCATGTTATTTTTTTATTACAATGATATCCTTTTTCTCATCCTTCTTTCATTTGGAAATTATAATGTCCTTTTTTGTTCTTTTCGAACTTTATTTTCTGCTTTAATTTTCTGTTTGTGCTCATTTTCTTGTTGAACTATATCATGTCTCACTAAATTCCACACTTCATTACTCAAATTGCTGATGACATATGCGGATTATTTTATAGGCTCATTTTATAAAAGATAAGCGTTGCAACACTGCCAAAGCTGTTCTTGCTTTAGAATCTAAGTACAAATGGGCCTTAAGTGGAACTCCCCTTCAAAACCGTGTCGGAGAACTCTACTCTTTGGTAAGTTTCCCTTACATGTGCAAGTTAATGATAATGTGACATTTTGATGTGAATCTTATGTAGCTCTAATTCTCTTTCACAGATCCGTTTCCTGCAAATAGTTCCATACTCGTATTACTTATGCAAGGATTGCAATTGCAAAACACTTGATTATAGGTACTACTTTTTTTACTTGGTGTCTACTCTAATGTATGTTCTTGCTGTATATTGATAGTCCAATGCAGGTGTAAAATCAGTGGTGGCCTACCTGTGACTTCATTATTGTGCCATATGAACATCTATAACCCCTGCCTGGGCTTGCTTTATCTTCTTCCGCAATAGCATTTGAATTCAGATTTTTTTGTGCTAGTACTTTGGGAAAATGTTTGTGATGATTCTGCTGTATCTAATCATCTATGATTCTCCATAAAGCCTAAACATAAACCATCTTGATTTCTTTTTTGCCTTTCATTTTTTATTTTTTATTTTAATTTTTTTTACTTGTTTCTGGAAGAGAAGGGTATTTTGCTGGTGTTGCATTTCAATGGAGCATTATATAGTTGCCTGATGTCACCACAGCATAACCTGGAAAAGGGCCTTGAGTTGCAAACTGTTGTTGAAAGCACAAGTTTGATGCCATGGCAGGATAGCTTTTTCATTTTAGTTAACTTAGTGATGATTGTTCAAAGTACCATTAGTAATTTGATGGCTTAAAATTATTATTTTTACTCACTTATTAGTCTCTCTAAGTTTGCGATGCTATCTTATTTACTAATTTTCCCCCTAATGCCATTTACAGCCACTCAGCAGACTGTAAAAACTGTCCCCATAAAGCCGTGAGACATTTTTGTTGGTGGAATAAAGTCAGTTCCATAACCTTTCACTCTAGAGTGTTCTTTTGTACTTATTAATTGTTGTTCGTAAAATAGATATGTGCTGATTTAATATTTAATTCTCAATCCATTTCAGTACGTGGCTACACCTATTCAATTAAATGCCAGGCAAATCTTTGGTACAAGGGCAATGATTTTGTTAAAGCATAAAATTTTGAAAAACATATTGCTTAGAAGGACAAAGATAGGCCGGGCTGCGGATCTTGCACTTCCTCCAAGAATTGTAATGTTTTCTTGCTCAATGGCTAAGATGGCAACTCCCTTTGAGAGTATTTTTAACTTGTTCCTCATGCCTTTCCTAACAGGTTACATTGAGGCGGGATACGCTTGATGTTAGAGAGGCAGACTACTATGAATCATTGTATAATGACAGCCAGGCACAATTCAATACGTAAGTATCTTTTGTTGTTTGCTTTGTGCTGTGACTTTTTTTTTCCTCAACTACATCGTTACAATCACTATTTGTCCTCCTTGCCGTGTCTAGAATTAGACAACTGACCATTCTTTTGAAGTTTCTCACTGAAAGCCAGGTAGAGTAATCCTATTGACATATGAAGGTAGCTTGATTGTTTGGTTTAAGGATCTCTCACTATCAGATGTTCATAATTTAGGATGTTTAATAATTTTAACATGCTAGGTGTCTAAACTATTGATAGTGAAGTAGGTAATTACATTTTGGTGCATAATTTTTGTTATAAAGATGAGCAGTGTACTTGGTTACCTGCATCAATTTAATGATAGGCAGCTGGGTAATGCGAGCATCGGAACTTAAGATTTTGCAACTAATCTACAAATTATGTTGGGCCATTTCTTGCCAGTCCTGAACGCCTGGTAGAGGTCGCAACTAATCTACAAACCAGTCCTGAACACATGATAGAGGTCATGAACTGCTGAACAAACTATTGAAGTGATGCATTAGAAGTTCTATTTAATATCTGTTTTAGCTTACTAATATTGCATGATATAGCTCTTATGAACTGTAAGTTTATCACCAAAAGTTTGAATGGCTGCTGATAGCAATCATAGCTTTTGAGATTGAGAAATGTTTATTTTAATGATTCATCTTCAGTTATTCCATGGCCTCACTACTTACTAAGATGCAATTTTACACTATTGTTGGATTTAATTGCTGCTGCGATGAACTCTTGAATTGAATTGTTTGTGCAATGAATTTTCTTCCCTGGTTATTCTATGATAGGCACAAATTTTAGCTAAGAATGAACAATTAACTGTAAGAAAAAAGGAAAATGTTCCTTCATTTGACTCATCCATCAGGACATCATAAAGTATACTAGTTTTTGGTTGTCTCCAACTTTTTAGTTTTGACATTATCGAGGGAATATATTCACCTCATCTAATGCTTCTTAACCTTATTTATCGAGGGAATATATTCACCTCATCTAATGCTTCTTAACCTTATTTAAAAAAAATTATTGGAGTGTTGGCTTCATCATTAAAGGTGAAGTTTATCTCTTTTATTAGAATATTAGCATGGAAAAAGTTCTTTTATGGTTTCATTATCTCACCTGCATCATGTAATTCTAACATGGATAACTGATATATTTTCTTCTTTGCAGTTATATTCAAGCGGGGATTGTGACAAATAACTATGCTCACATATTTGACCTTCTCACTCGCTTGCGGCAGGTGAAGTCTTGACATTCTACCTGATATTGTTGCTTCTTTATAATTTTATTATTGCCTTAAAAAGCATGCAATGGCTCTCTGATTCTTGTGGGTGACATTCTATCTGATATTGTTGCTTCTTTATAATTTAATCATTGCTTTAAAAAGTATGCAATGGCTCTCTGATTCCTGTGGGTGATTTATCTTCCACAGTTACATCGTAATGGTACTTCTGAAGATATGAAACTGTGTAATATGAATGTGGCTGTACTTTTTTGAAGGACCATGGTCCTGGTGTTTTAAGCGTGTTAGTATGCCACACATAGAAACTTGGCAATGAATATCTTTGAATAACCATCATGTTATACAATACTGCTCCCTGTATCTATTGAATGAACAGTTTCTAGGTTTCTAATAATCATTTAGATTGATCAGGGAAATTAGACGAACAACTTCTATTAATTTGATTTTTGTTTCTTGGGCATCTTGATTGACGGCTCAGATTTGGAGTTTATGCAATTTTGGGCATGCTTTTTAGTTTAAAATATCATTCTTCTCCTTTTGTTGCTCTCTGCTTCTGTAGGTGAGATTTTCAAATGACATTTGTCACGAAGAAAACTTATATGGGATGCTAATCCTTTCCATAATTTTTCTTGTGAAACTACAGGCTGTCAATCACCCTTATCTTGTGGTATATTCTAGAACTGCTGCACTGAGAGGTGGTAACATGGGTGCTAATGAAAGTGGGGAGCAAATCTGTGGCCTTTGTCATGATCCAGCTGAAGATTCTGTTGTGAGTTGATTTGATATTTTCCTTTTATTTCTGGTTGGATTTCTTCTAAAGCTAAAATGTTTCTATGTTCTCTATATTAACTAATTCAAAGAGATTCCGCTTGCACCTAGTATTTGCTAAGTTTCCTTTGTTTGCACCTAGTATCTGCTAAGTTTCTTTTGTTTTGTCAGGTTACCTCTTGCTCTCATGTCTTTTGCAAGGCTTGTTTGATAGACTTTTCTGCTTCATTGGGACAAGTTTCATGCCCATCGTGTTCAAAGCCACTTACTGTTGATTTCACTACAAATGTGGATGCTGGAGATCTGACCAACAAAACAACCATCAAAGGGTTCAAGTCTTCAAGTATTCTGAATAGAATACAGCTTGATGATTTCCAGACAAGCACAAAAATTGATGCTTTGGTATGTGGTCTGCTAAACTGTCCATATTCTTCCTTCGGTTAAGTCATTGAACTTGAGAAGGTACAAATATGTCTGCATGCTTCTGACTTTCATTAATATGGTATAAAAATAAACAAGTTCTTTGCACGCATCTATGATGCATATATCAGAGATAAGATGAGGATAAGAAAATGCTGCTTAGGTAAATGGCAACGTTCAACATTTAACTAAAATTTAGAAATCAATGGCCATGAAGTTGCCAGTTAATGTAGTTATGGAATTTAAGATATGATTTGACTTGAAAGTTCTTCAAGGAAAGGAAAACCTATTTTACTTGGATATTTACAATGTTCTCCCCTATAAAAAAGGTGTCACATAACAAAATTCAGATAGTTCTTTTCAACCTTATCTTCTAAAAGCCTTCTCATACTGTATAATACACAAAGACATCTACTGCTTTCTGATGACTTGAGTTTTGTAATGTGTCTAGAGGGAAGAAATTAGATTCATGGTTGAGAGGGATGGATCTGCGAAAGCAATTGTTTTCAGCCAGTTCACATCATTCTTGGATCTGATAAACTACTCTCTTCAGAAGGTAAGATTTGCTTTGCTTTTTACTTTGCTTTCCATTTCTCTTTTTGCATGTAACAAAGAACCGTCACTTAATGCGATGAATTTTATTGCAGTCTGGCATAAATTGTGTTCAATTAGTTGGAAGCATGTCCATGGCTGCTAGAGATACTGCTATCAAGAGATTTACTGAAGATGCTGATTGCAAGATCTTCCTCATGAGCTTAAAAGCCGGAGGAGTTGCACTCAATCTTACCGTAGCATCACATGTAAGAAATATCTTGTTCTTGTTGTATTTAATCCTTAATATCATATGCACATGGAGCATTGCATAGTATCATCCATAATTTATTTGCTGCACTAATCAGATAATGAGCAAAAATTTATCCAAGCCCTGTCAAATTTTTATGCTCTAATTTTTTCAATATATCATATCCACATGGAGCAATGCATGGTATGCTCCATAGTAGATTTGCTGCATTAACCAATTTTTTAAATGCTCCATGTTTTTCCAATTTAAATGAACTCCAAGTACTTGGAGGTCTGAAATGTCGTTCTTCCTGTAATTGTTTTTTCTATTGAATCTGGCTAGGTTTTCTTGATGGACCCTTGGTGGAACCCAGCTGTTGAGCGGCAAGCACAAGACAGAATCCACCGAATTGGGCAGTATAAGCCAATCAGGTGCTACTTTTTGCTCATATCTAGGATTGTAACTTATCATAAACAATTATCAGTAATAAATGGAACTGTCATTTTTGTTTTCGTTCACAGAATAGTGAGGTTTGTAATCGAGAACACAGTTGAGGAAAGGATCTTGAAACTGCAAGAGAAGAAGGATCTAGTGTTTGAAGGGTTAGTATAATTTGTTTTGTTGGTTTTAATGCGCGTTATGCAGAATTAAGGGTTGACCTTCCTGCAACATTGATCTACAGGACTGTTGGTGGCTCTTCAGAAGCTCTTGGGAAATTAACAGTGGAGGACATGAGATTCCTTTTTGCCAATTAAGCTATATATCCCTTGGAGGAAGGGGAGAGCTTGTTTTTGGTAGTTTGTGTTATAGCTCTCGGCATGGTCTTTACTATTAGTAGCTCTGCCTCGATCAATAGTTGATGCTTGCTTGATATATAATCATGTGCAAGTCCTGCAGTTTTTGTAGCAGAATCCTTTGTATTATATTATGCTAATATGCGTTCAATATTATGTGCACGCACATCTAACATAACTCATAAATTTAATGATGGAATTTAC
The DNA here is from genome assembly GCA_036897665.1 of Pelargonium citronellum. Lineage (NCBI taxonomy): Eukaryota > Viridiplantae > Streptophyta > Magnoliopsida > Geraniales > Geraniaceae > Pelargonium > Pelargonium citronellum. The sequence goes on along the minus strand of JAYMSZ010001471.1, from coordinate 5,624 downwards.
GTGGTTTATTTCAAAGTTTGAGAACTGACGCGCTGATCTTTTAAAAGTGGACCATTAATCTAAGGGAGCTTCTCTTAATCTAATCATTTAAAACTCTATAAAAATTTGTGATGAACTGACGCGGTTTATTTCAAAGTTTGAGAACTGACGCTGTGATCTTTTGAAAGTGGACCATTAATCTAATAATTTATTAATCATTTAAAACTCTATAAAAATTTGTGATGAAAAGTCAAAATTGAAACTTACGTGGCGTAATGTCATTGGCTAGGACAAACAATCCAGTGCAGCGGAGCCACACCGGAGTAGACAGACAACTACTAGTCGGTTGGGTTTTTAATTAAGAAAGAAAAGTAGCACACAGTTTCATCAATATTTTCCTTTTTTATTCTTCACTTCGATTCTCAAATCCTATCTCCCAGACCCAGAATCTCTCCCTCTCTCCCGCCGTTGAAGATGATTCAACTGTTGTACACCGTGATCCTGGCCGAAATGGGTCTGATACTGACCCTTCTCTTCAAAACCCCTTTGAGGAAGCTGGTCATCTTGACCCTTGATCGGGTCAAGCGAGGTAGGGGTCCGGTCGTCGTCAAGACCGTCTCCGGAACCCTTTTCGTAGTGCTATTGCCCAGCCTCTACAGTATGGCCAAGATCCAGAACCGCACCGACGAGCTTGGTGCCGTTAATCCCACCGACCAGGTTTTAGCGGCTAAGCACATGCTAGAAGCTTCTCTAATGGGTAATCATTATTTTTTTTACTGATTTTTATTATGGTTTGTTTGGTTATTTTGATTGATGTTGGTGGTTATTGTGCATTCTGAGTTGATTGATTGTATTTTAGTCTTTGTTGTTTGTTTGCTGAAGACATGATTGAAAAAAAAAAAATTTGAAATTTTGGAACTTGATTAAGTATTAGCATCTATTTTTTATCCCATTAGTTTATTTTTCGAGCAACTAAATCGGTCTATTCAGATATGGATTTTGGATTGGTTTTGGAGATGAGAGTAGTTGCAACGAACCACCCATCAACATCCAGGAATATTATATTGAAGTAAGCCTTTTTTGTGGAAATAATATCATTAGCTTGTGCCAAAGTAAGTTGCAATGTTTAGTTAGTATTTTGTTGGAAAATGTTACTAAGAGTGACCTATTATATAGTTGAGATAGAAGCTCATTCGATTCAAGCTCTACATGCTTGATATGTTTTTTCGTGTATGGTCAAGAGTGTTCATTCCATTGTCGGTTGTTACTTCTATAACTTATAATTTAGCACCAAATACCTTGGGATTTGACTATGGTCTTGGGTTGAGATTGTATAACAAATTCCATGGCTTTTGGTGCTATACTATAGGTGGTGCAGCCTGCCTACAGGAAACATGTCAAGACATGTAGGATGGTTGAGACTTGAGGGGCGTTTATACCGCAAGTAATTAAGGTTTGGGATAATCTCTTAAAGGTTGCAATGGAGAAACTAGCCACTTGTAGACTTGTGGCTAATTTACTAGCCAGATGTAGAAGTTACCTATACAACAAGATAGGGCGAACTGCAAAAGGCCATTTCATCCTTATAGCTTAACATATTCTCTATTACTTAAGAGCAGTAAACTCATGTCCAGTAGTAAGACTTTCACATTAGATTTGACTTCGTGTATAATATTGTTTTATCCTTGGAATAATGATTAATAAATTTTGGCAGCAATACTCTTGAGTAACCAAATAGAGAATTTTGGACGGTCTACTTCGTCAATTTAGCATTGGTGTATTATTTTTCAAGTTGTTTGGTATGAATTCCTGATGCTGTGGATGTATAGCTTGCTTTATGCTTACCTAATAAGTATACGAGTTATTTTGGTCAGTTCCAGCTGAAACTTGCAAAATTACTATACTAGTTGGAAAAGCTAAAACTAACAGTAAACATCCTATGATCGTTGTGAAAAATTGTTGGGTTCTAGTTGGATTGAGTGTGCTTTGTTGTATGAGTTCGTTTTAAGGTTTTGGTTCAGTATGCAAGGGTTTTATGGATGTGGTAGGTCTCCATGAATTTCTATTTATTCTGTCCTGTATCCAACTTTCTTAGAATTTTTTTACAATTTTTTTATTTAACTTTGTTGGTTTACTGTTAATGCTCTGTTCTCTGTTCGTTTGGGAAGTGAATTAACCTTAAAGACATAGCCTGTCTTCTAATAGTGGTTTTGTCGCGTAGGATGATCATGTTTGCGTTGTTCTTAAATGCATTCAGATGTGGATGACGGGAAAGGATATATACCTTTACAATATGTTTCCTTAGTTCATCTGTTTTGGAGTGTTTGACGACCGTTTTTATTTTTGGAACTAGAGTTTAAAATGGTAGCTTGCATGCAGGATTTGTGCTGTTCCTCTCACTGATGATTGATAGATTACACCATTACATAAGAGAACTTCGTCTTCTCAGAAAGACCATGGAGGCAGTCAAGAAACAGGGCAGAGGTTTTGAAGATGGTAAAAATGGCCATGCAGAGGAGATAAAAAATCTTGGGGATGAGGTTGCTTCATTGAAGGCGAAGGTGAAGAAGATGGAATCCGAATGTGAGATGAAAGGAAGCGAGGCAAAGGCTGCAGTAGCTGAGGCGGAGGCTCTAAGAAAGCAGTCAGAAGAGCTCCTCCTAGAATATGACCGTTTGTTGAAGGACAATCAGAACCTCAGAAATCAGTTACAGGAATTGGACCAAGGCTTGTCGAACTCTGATGGCAAGAAGAATATGTAAGCAATTTTCGACAGTCATGAGTTATGGTTTCAAATGTGGGATGGAGAAACAAGCTTTAGATTTTTGTTTGTCAGGATTTATCTAATATTTATGTAAAATGGAAATGGTTAAGTAGCGATGAGTTGTTGGAACAGCGAATAGATGCATATGTGATGTGAAGTTATAATCCTTATCTGCATTACACTATATCAGCTTCATCATAGCTAGCACACTATACAAGTGTTGTCCGATCCGCAACAATTCTATGATCATATATTCTCATTAATCTCGACGAACTTAGACCGTTATGTTCGATTTCTTCAAGTGTTGTCCGATCCACGACATTCTATGATCATATATTCATTGATCTCGACGAACTTGACCGTTATGTTCAATTTCTTCAATCACATCCTCCACCGTCTTTTTCTTTATATCAGCAACGGAATATCATACTCGAAGTAACAATGTTTCTCACTTTCTTTGAGAGTGTCATCCTAAACCTCACCCCACAAATCTCACCCCATACCGTCGGCAAGAGGCTCGAACTTGAGACTTAATAAGGAATCTAAAGTGGTATTAACCATCTATTGCATAACCAATCAAAAGTTTGTGAACTTGACAAACTTGACCGTTATGTTCAATTTCTTCAAGTGTTGTCCGATCCACGACAATTTTATGATCTTATACTCATTTATCTCGACGAACTTGAACATCGTGTAAAAAAAAAAAAAAGAACGACCATCATGTAAAAAGAATAAGCTCAGAGCCGCACAGTGTCTTCTGCGAATCAGAAGAGGACGACAGACCTGTGTCAATAGTTGGCGGCATGAATCATCACAGCTTGTGCACCAGCCGGGAATCGAACCCGGGTCTGTACCGTGGCAGGGTACTATTCTACCACTAGACCACTGGTGCTTCATGTCCATCCTATCTTGCATTTAATTATAAACCATAGTTACAGGAAAACTTGCATTTGCTTTGCTTCTGTAGACTCTAGTGCATCGTACGTGTTAGATATAAAAACAGATCTTGTGGGCAAAGTCGGAGCTACACGCTCAACATTAACGTTCTCCGACCTGCAAAACTCAAACTAAACTCAGGCGAGTTCTTCTGCTACTTTCTTGTCCTCCTTAACTTTGTATTGCATGTATCTGTGATCTTATCTCTTCTTCTACTTAATTTTAGATTCAAAACCGTAATTTTGATTTCGATTGCTTAGATCTGTTTGTGAGAATTTATGTGCTGGATCTGATTTTGGGTTTTATTTTTTAATTGTTAGTGATGGGTTTGAATCATACTATTCACCGAATTAAGATTGGTTGGTTGCATCTCAATTCGATTCCTATTTAGGGCAAGGGTTTATTATTTTCCGCATTTTTTATGTACAGAATGAGATTTGGAATTATGCACAAATTCTACTAAAACGTGTTTAAATTTGGGGATCTGGTGGTTGAATAATCTGATCCAATGAAAATGATCTTGAATGCTAATAATAGCTACTGATCTTGCATGCTTGTCTTAGAAAACTGTGCAGAATTGTTCTAGGATATGTTGCTTGCACTCGATTCAGTTTAGGGTTTGCTTGTACAATTCCATACTTTCAATTTGTGAACTGACAAAAGCTGTAGTTATTGGGAAATGGAGATGTAACTCTCTGTGGAAGAGTAGTGTAATCTTCTAGCTAGTTGTTTTACATTTTCTCACTTGATGTCTCGATAAATAATTGAATATGGGTTATTGATTATTTGAATGTTGAATTTTGGTTCTACAATTGATGCTTGTGATGCACATGTTGGGCAATCATCTCTTTCTTCACTTGCAAATTGCTTGATAAGTTGCAAACTTGCAAGTTGGTCATTACATTTTATGCTTTCTTCGTGCAGAATTCGGCATTAGTTGGAGAATTACCTTAAGTTTATACTAGTTTAATGTATTGTGAAAATGAATCACATTCCTATTCTTTTATCTTTATTAATCATCAGGAGTTCTGTCCGAGTCTGTTTCGGGTTCTGTAGGGTGGACAGGGTCCCATTGTCCCATTCCTCTATCTGAATTGTTAGCTGCTGATTAAAGTGATTAATGAAATTCACTTTCCCGCAAAAAAATTAAATCTTCTGGAGTTTTAAATTTTAGTATTGTTGTTACAGAATGGTTTTGAATGGAGCAGCACCGCCAAGAGGAAGTGCAGCAGCTGCTGCCAGCATGCGAAGAAGGAGAACAACAAGTGGTGGAGCCACAGGAGGGGCTTCCGGGACCATGCTTCAGTTCTACACAGATGATGCACCAGGGCTCAAAATCTCTCCAAATGTTGTTCTTGTCATGAGTATTGGCTTCATAGCTTTTGTTGCCGTTCTCCATGTCATGGGCAAGCTCTACTTTGTACGTAGAGAGGCTTAGAGGGTTTTTACTTACAAATTTACAATACACAATTGAGTTTCTCTGTTTTAGATGTTATGTTTACTTCAACTAGGCACTTTCCGGTTGGAGATAGCTCTTTTCGGATGATATGATTTGAATTTACTAAATTCTTGCACTGTCATTGTCAAGTCATCAGTTTTCTGGTTCTGCATTTTTGAAAATTCAAAATTGGATGATGAAATACATTTTGATCTAAGTTACCAAAAAACACTATTTAGATAGCGATTTTTGTTGCCGCAACGTAGAACGTCAAAGATCTAAACGCTGTTATCAACGCTGTTATCTCGGTTCTCTTTTTACTAAGTGTTTATGTTGATTATTTGATTTCATGTTCTGAACAAAAGTGTCATGTTTTGAATTGAAGGTCCAAAAAAATCGTTTTAACGTTTCAAACTTTAAAATCTCAACATTCCGCGTTGAAGTTATGACCAGTAAAACGTTTCAATATTTACGTCCAAACAACTTATATTTTGAGACGTGAAAGAA
>JAYMSZ010001470.1:0-14275 GCA_036897665.1 Pelargonium citronellum | reverse complement strand
GGTTATGGGGCGGGGCTGGGCGGGGTATAGCTACCCCGACCCCGACGGATATTTATTTTCCCCGCCCCGAACCCGAAAAAATTAATCTCCGCCCCGCCCCGATCGGGATGGGGAGACCGGGTCCCCGTCGGGTTCGGATCATTTTGCCATCCCTACTTGCATCCAACATTAGCATATCATTTTTTTTTTCATAAAATCAAGATTTTTTATGTCAAAAAATATAAAATATTGAGCGTCGAAATCTTCATAAAGGTGTAAGAATATAATTTGCTCAATTTTGAGTTTAAAACACTACAAAAATAAAGATATGAACAAACTCTATAAAAAAAGTGATAGTAGGGACTAGGGAGTGAAATTTACCCTTCCATAAATGAGTCATTGAATGATCTTACTTATTAGTTGTAAACAACATTGTTACATATATTTTTCTTTTATGTACTAAGGAAAAGATATATATTATGATGCCCCAAAATACCAAAAAATATAATTTTTTATAAGCAACGAGACATAATACTCGAAGTAACAATGTTTCTCACTCCCTTTGAGAGCGTCACACTAAATCTCACCCCATACCGTTAACAAGAAGGCCCGAACTCAAGACCTCTTAAATTATATTTCACTTCACTTCAATACAATTTTTAGTCTCCAAATATACAAAATAATAATAATTAAAAATAATAGTTTTGATGATCCAAAAATTGTTGTGATTCTTAAAACTAAAATAGAGTACAAATTAGGAATTGGTGACAACTATATTTGCTTGGAGATGAAGGGATTGGGAAGTAAATTATGAGATAATTATGGGTTTATGAATAATAATAGTATAGAGATTAGAGAGAGGGAGTGGTTTAATGGGTTAAGTTAAGGGTAGTTCACAAGGCAACGGCTAAAAAAAGTGGTGTTGTGTTAATGTGTTGTGTCGTTCCCTTGGAATTGAGCAAAAAGAGCACACGAACAAGAAACGGAGGTGTGGTTGTGACAATGTGACCGTAGAGTTGGGCTTATTTGGGTTGTACTTTTGCATACTTTACGAATAAAGGTGTGGTTGTACCTTTTATTGGGTATTTTTTCCAGCTGTGTGTTGTTCTATTTCTGGCTCTAATTCCTGACTTCACCCTTAAGCTGCTGCAACTTCCTCACTCCCCTTTTGTTTTCTACATCACCAAACCAACCAACTACCCAAATTGAAAGATGGCAACAGTATGTTGTTGTTCAGCAATACACACGAAATGGTGGCTTTAAGAAGATTTTTGGTCTTCTTTCAAGAGGAGAGATAAACAAGTATGTTATCATTTTGCCCTTGTAAAAGGTATTTTAAAACGGATGATACTGTTATGTTATACTGACATGTGAGATGTTAAATGTTGTTTCTATAGATGAGGTCGGTCTGATTCGTCGATAAGATCGGTAAAATCTGGTATATTATAGTAGTTTAATTAATTAGTTAATGAACATATTGTTTATAATTTATTATGATCGTCACTAAACATCTAATGAGAGTATATATAGTCATTAATATTATCAAGTTGTTTCATAAATAGTTCAGGTCCATTTTAGTCATTTCGACGAGTAATATCTTCTTACAATTGTTGTTATCCGAACATATAATCACATAAAATCTATTCACTTGTTGATTACAGAAACATAGTTCTTTACAACAATAGTGTTTGTATTATTTAATTATCTCATTAATTAATTAATTAATGCATCTACACTTGAGTGATGGCACACAAGTAAAAACACAAGAAACTTAAATAGGTTTATCTTGGATAAGGAGATGGTAGTTGTTGGTGCCAACAACAAGGAGGAGGAGGATTGTTTTTAAGAGACAAAAGAGCAGGGAGGGGCAAAATGGTAATTGTGGGACATATGACCTTACGTAAGAGACATAAAAGTTGGGAAGAAGAGAAAACGGCTTTTATTTAACAGCTACGGTTATTCCCATACAAAAAGGTCGAGCACAACTAGGCTTTGAGTTTAGAAGCATTGATGGGTTTGGTTTTGGGTTTCGTTTAAACCAAAAAAATCCAAACTTTATCGCAAACCCACAATTTTTTAACTTGTGTTTCTTTGTTTAACATTATATAGCGTCAATGGAGTTTGAGTCTGGTTTACGCCAAATGCCTCGTCCTATTCTCTATCTCTCTATCACCATTACTATAAAAAGAACCTAAACTTTTCCTCTTCCTCAACACCCACACCCTCTCCTCCTCCTCCTCCTCCTCCAACCCTTCATTTTTTTGGCTCTCTCTAAACTCTCTGCCATGGCTAGATCTCTGCGTTGATGAGCTATAAACACAATCCAGCTTCTGGGTTTTCTTGAGAAACGTCTTGGCTCAATTGGGTTCTTGAAAAGAACCAACTTTTTGTGTGGGAATTGGACATTTTGGGCTATGGAGAAGCTGAGTTTTGTGAAGAATGGTGTGCTTAGATTGCCTCCGGGTTTCCGGTTCCACCCGACCGACGAAGAGCTTGTGGTTCAGTACTTGAAGCGCAAGGCCTTTTCGTGTCCCCTCCCAGCCTCCATCATCCCCGAATTCGATGTCTGCAAGGCTGATCCATGGGATTTGCCAGGTAAATTTTGCTTTCCTGCCAAGCTAACAATGCTATAGTGAACCCAATTGCTCATGTTCTTGTGTGTGTCTGTGTTTGTTCAGGTGATTCACACCAAGAGCGCTACTTTTTCAGCACTAGGGAAGCTAAGTACCCGAACGGGAACCGGTCAAACCGAGCAACGGGCTCCGGTTACTGGAAAGCAACCGGGATCGACAAGAAAATTGTGGCCTCTAGAGGCAACCAGGTTGTGGGGATGAAGAAGACTCTAGTTTTTTACAGGGGAAAGCCCCCGAGCGGGACTAGAACCGATTGGATCATGCACGAGTACCGCCTTGAAAACAGCTCGTCCCAAGTGAGTTCTCATCAAAATTGAACTTCAAATTATATCCAACTAATCATGCATTGTTCACTAATGAGCTACAAATTTATGCAGAACATGGTGGCAATGGAGAATTGGGTTCTCTGCCGCATATTTCTCAAGAAAAGAGGTACAAAAAAAGAAGAAGATAATAGCAATGGTGTTGGTGAGACCACAGCAGGACCTGTTTACTATGAATTCATAAAGGGAACGACGGATCTAAACGTCGCTCCTTCGTCTTCTTCGTCGGGTTCGAGTGCGATCACAGAGATTTCTAGTAATAATCAAGACTCAGATGATCATGAAGACAGCAGTAGTTGCAATAGTTTTCCATATTTTAGGAGAAAACAGTAGTTAACAAAGCAATTTAATCAATCCAAAATTCCTTCTTATTTGTACCATCCAAGAAATCCAATATAAAAAAAGTTTCTTGTTTCTCTAATTTTCTCTTCTGTTTCTTGTTGCTGCAATTCTTCAATCTTTTCCTTCACGCCATGCACAATATTTTTCCTTTACAGAAAGGAAAATGATTTTGAAAGAGAATCAAATTTGCAAGTCAGACCCAAAAGAGAGTGAGGAAATTGGGTGGAAAGAGGGGAAAAAGAGATGTCAATGGCATAAAATATAATTTACACAATCTTGCATCAAAACTTTGCCAAAAGAGGTCTCTTTTTTCACCAGAATATGATTCACTTTCTAAAGAACCCAATTCCTTATCCTTCAAACCAATGTTTTTCTTGTTCTTGTGTGCACTCAAATCTATATAAATTGGGTTACAAGAAACAGACATGCTCACCACATTTTTCGACAACATTTGTTAAAATTGTCATGCCCAGCATAAAAAATACAAGAAAGATGAGGAGTAGGTGCATATGTCGTTGTGGCGAAACCAAATTAACTGAAATATTTCAAATGCACAAGATTAGCAGGTGAACGTAGAGTTGTCAATTATTATCAACAAAAACTAGCGTGTTTTGGGTCAAACATTATGTGATTGTGTCTGTTCATGCTGGGGCTCTAAGGCACGTACGACACACCCAACACACACAATTAAGGGTATTATTATAAGTTAATTATTGCAATGTGTCGAACATGTGTCCGACACACACAAATTGGCAGCTCTAGGTGAAAGTAGTAAGGCTTTTAAAATACTTGCATTATTGGCTGTATGTGAAACACTGAGGTGGTGTTGGATTCCAAAATCTGACCTCTAACTCCTCAAGAACTCTTGTTTATGATTTCTTGCAATCTCCGCAAGTTTTCGCTACCACAAATTCATAATCCATAAGATAAAACTTTCGTAGTGTTATGTATCTTCAAAAATCTTTCATCGTTTTGAACAAGAAATTCAAATTTGAATGATTCAGTGTGAATTTTTCTAGTTGCTTCCATATCACTTCAACTATACAAAAAATGGTCAAACTTGAATTTGATAGACAACATATAGCAGATATAAACACAGTGGATTCTTGGATTCTCCCACTAGCTTCCAACTACTCTGCAACTTTGACTTCAAATTAAGTGAAAAGTACTTGCTAATCTGATGTATTATACTTGTAATATACTACTATACATATATGTGTATGTATATGTCGAAGACGTGTCGCGCATGCAAGGGGCGCGACTTGGCTAAACATAGTTGACAAAAAAAGACAGACATCTTAAAATACAAGGAGATGAAATGAAAAATAAGAGTCACTTATTGATCAAATGTGAGTCAAGTTAGTATAAAATAGAGGAGAGATGAGCCAGCAAGGGACCTTGTCGGGTGATCTCATAGGGGCGAATAGGAGAGCGCCAAGTGGGCGCCAGAGAGGTTGAGGACGGCACAATAATCAACTATAAACAAACAGGTTGATTATGAGAAGTTGATTGGGGATTAGTGAGCTAATGGGGGGTGATGCCATAACAGGAAAGGGAAAATAAAAATTGCCGACCAGGCAAGGGTTTCTTGTGCCACTGGGTTTTATGTATGATTTTGGGTTAGAATTATCCAAGGCTTTTGGCTCTTGGAGTTCTTCACGTCACACACACTGTCTCTCTCTCTCTCTCTATATGCTAAAGTTTCGTTTTCATCAGAAAAATAAAAAGGGGATTAGAATGGGTTTGTGTTGTGTGGATTGCTGACTCGGGTTGGAAAGCCAAGTCTTTCAGTTTTTTCAACCACGTGGGCAGGCCATCGTGGAAGACCACACACTCAAACACAAAAATAATAATAATACTAATACTAACAATTATCATAAACACATAATTAGGTCATAGATTTGTATGAGAATATCTACTCTAAGATCAACAGCAACAATTAATGCAAAATGAGCTTCTAATTATATGCATAAACAGAATAAAAGGGCCAATCATACTACAAGCTGCTAAAATCAATTAATAAATAAATATTTCAGATAAATAAATAAAAAGGGTTGTTGTGTTAAGAGAAGAGAGTCTCTCAACTTCACCTGATTAGGTCAATAATAAAGGAACAATAGATAGCTCTACCTGTCAAGGAAAGAGGGGCAAGTGAAGGTAATGCAAGCCACTTTCAAATTCAATGGGGACGGGGATGGGGCAATTTTGGCATTTTAGAGTAATAACTTGCAATTGCAGACAGGGTATGCAATGTTATACTAATATCAATTGAGTACGTTGACCACTTCTAAAACCAACCACTATTAAAATGGTGTTTTGCTTAGACAATGTTGAGTTTAGAATAATAGATGGGTTGCTTAGTATCTCTGCAACAACGACATCTCCTATTTTTTAAAGAATTAAAACTAACATTCAAATAATTTGGGACAATGATATTTAAATCTACCCAAAAATGAATTATTTATGTGGTAGGCCGCAAGGTGAATGACCTAAGCCCGTCCTATCCCAACCACATGCCTAATATTTCTCAATACTGTTTCGCAGGATTTAACTAAACTGGCAAGAGTTTGGCAACATAGACAGAGGAATAATTCGTAGTAGCAAAATGTACACCTAAGAAGAGTAGAGAGATTTCCTTAAATTTGTAAGTTTTGGTAACTAATACATAGAAAATTTCATAAAACTATTCTAGTTCCTTCCACATCTAAAATCAGTCTAATTGGGGTGAATTTTTCAAGTTCTAATGGTTTTTGTACGATCAAATTTCCATATATTTGTTTTTCTGCTCCAATACCCAAATGGCCAAAAAAATTGAAGATTCAAATACATATATGATCCTATTACTATTTGGGAGATGAAAGATTCTCCCATAGAATCATAAAGTTCTATGAATCCTTAAAAATATGAAAGCAACATAACAACAATATTCCACCAACACGCAGTTCATAAATAATTACTCTTTGCTGGCTTTCTGCTGGACTAGATCTGCACCGGCGTCTGAAGGAGGTGGTCCAGAAAGGGCCTTCAGGACGGCTTCATTCTGCAAGATAGAAGCATTCCAATGAGCCGAATTCGCAGCTCAGAACCATATCTAGATATTTGTCTAGCAAACTACATGTATCTATAGACAATCCAGAGTTTAAAGATGCAAAAGCTGCTCTATACAAACATGTAATGAAGTGAATTGTCTACGAACGAAAGATGATTTTGAACTAGGTTCACATATGCCCCATAACAGGATGCAGCATAGTAAACTACCACAAGAAAAGTAGCCCAAATGAATGCTATTACACTATCTAGCAATTCTTAATAAGACCCAAAGCATACTCGCTCAAATATGATAAGATAATCATTGTCTTGATACCCCAACCCCTTCTCGACCTCTTTTGAGAGTTTTTTTCATTCAATGTAGAAATTCTTTCCAAAACCTTTCATTTAAACTTAGTATTAGGACCCACTAATTAGACGATCTGCATCAAAGTGAATATATTCTCAACACAAGCATCTACATCTTCCCACTTGGTTCTAGCACAGATACTCTGAAAAGACACTTGTCAAGTATCCTATAACATAGAAATCTATTCTGAAGTGTCAAATGGTGTCTAGTTTGGTTGATTCAAGTATTGCCTTGATAAGTTTTGATCACTGAATGTCAATTAGCAAAAACATTTATATTAAAAAAAGAAATCATTCATGTTAAATTTTAAAGCCAAAACCATAGCTGAGGAATCTAGAAAATGAACTCTCGAAATAGAATCAAAAGTTTTATCCTGCTATAGTAAATGAGATCATGCTTATATTGTGCTAAACTTATACTTAATATGCACTCTAATATCATCGGGAAAGTACAATAATAATAAAATGACTCCCATTCACTGCCAATTTTTCTCCTTGTAACATATCCAGTTGAAAGAGAACAGCTACATATATTTAAAGGAAAGATCAGTCACTGACCTTCTACGATGACAAATAGATCGACTATTGACGTAGCATAGATATTTTTCTCAATTTTGAATGTTATTGTCTAGTAACCTACAAATATCATCTTACGAGGGAATTACTTTTTATTTCCCAAATAAAAAGGGTAAAAGAGATTGTAGCAATGATAGCAAAAATAAAAAAAGAGGTCAGTAGCCTATTAGAGCAAAGCTTTAAAAAACTTTAACATATGTTTGAGAGCCAAGGTTTAGATAATGGGGAAATAGAATGTTAAGGAGAACCAAAATGATTGTAGGGAGAAGATGTCCAAGGAAGCTAGATAGAATAAGTACAGTTTGGAGTGGAGAAGGGTTTCGAGTGTCCTTTCTAATAAAGTGATCCTTTAAATTGAAGGGAAAGTTTTATGGGTTAAAAATTCATCCAACTGTGGTGTACATAACTGAATGAAATAATTCAATGAGGCTCCAAAGTATCAAGGGGTAGCGAAAATGAGAATGCATGTGTAGATTTGTGGTGACAAAGGAAATAATAATACTGATAATGAAGCCATCCAAGCCAAGCAAGATTTGAGGAAGCTTCAACCAAAGATAATATTAGGAAGAAAAAAACACCTAAGGAGGTTTGTGCAAATGAAACTAATAAGATCAGTGACACCATCAAGAAATGGAGAGAACTCAAATAAGAGGAGCTAAAACTGTTTGTGGAAGCCTACGTTCAAATGTAACGAATGAAGTAATACAAAAGGGAATGATAGCACGTGACTTAGCAAGAAAAATGAAAATAGATAAAGTAGAGTGGAGGAGAAATATATGAGTAGATGATCCCAACGAGTTGAACTATATGATTTGCATTGCAAACCCCATCTTCTTTTTGGTGAATGAATTAGAGGTTAATGTTCTCACACTTATTAGTAATTTTAGAGGTATGCAACTACAACATTTTGTGTTTGTAAAGGGAGGAAGATGTACAATATCTGAATATCGTATACCACATGCTAAGTTAGATAAATTGGCAAACTTTTGTAATTGATATGTGTGTATTCTAGGAGCAGTTAACCTCAGTCTAGCGGATATGCACGTATCTAGTAACTTATCCATACAATAAACATTAAAAAAGAAACATCTTTCAATTTCTCCACCATTGGTAATCAACCACATAAGAAGACCTCCAAATCCAAGCATTAATGCAATAATGTTCAACAAGGATTCCCTTCTGATGGAAAGAGATGATCATGCTTTATTCATGAAACCTCTTGTAAAACAATTGTCCGGAGAAAGAACTCATGCCGAACCAAACAAACCTATTTCTACTCTAGAACAATTACCTATTTTGCGATACAGATATCATTTCCTCTAATTCGCACATCCAAATAATCATAACCAATCTAAGCATACAATTAAACAATCACATAAATGGAAAGATTAGTAGTAGGTTTTTGCTTGTTTCCGATGAGATTCAAGAACTATGATCAATCAAATAATGAAATAGTACGATGAACATCGAGAAGAGTCGCTAAAACCCTAAGAGGGAGAGAGAAAAGGACCTGCCAAATGCGGAGGAGACGCTTCTTGGTGTTGGCTTTGCGTGTGGTGGTGAGCTTTATTTTCTTCCAATGAAGTCCTGCATTGTCGTTCTTCTTCACAATCTCCATCACTCTCGTCCCCCAAAACCCTCCAAACCCTCTCATCTCTCTGAACTAGCACAGCACAATCGCGGCTTAGGTTATTAATGGAGCCTATTGAACCCTCTTGCAGTATATATTTTATTGGGCCTATTGTCCCTTTCAGGCCCATGAAGAATTCAAATCTGCTTAATATGGCCAAAAATGATGATACTGTGTCATTTTTGTCCATAAACTATCAAACAAACCAATTTGGTCCATAGATTATTCAAACGTGCCAGTTCAATCCAAATGATTTCAGAATCGAGCCAAATCAGGACATTCCGTCAAATACATTGACGGAATCTGTTAAGTGCGCTGACGTGGCATTTTTATTTCTTTTGTCACGTAAGCGAACTTAACGGATTCCGTCAGGGTATTTAACGGAATGTCCTGAATCGGCACGCTTTTTAAAATACTTTGGACTAATTTAGCTCGTTCTGTAAACCTTTATACTAGTACCGCAAATTTGCTAGTTCAAAAATAAAAATAGCACTATTTTGGCCTTTTTTTTCCAAAACAATGTGATTCACGAGAAACACAAAATCCATCTCCATACACCGCTGCGTAGGCAATATGTACATACGTGGCATCTACATGTGACCCCTACCATTAGGCCACGTACCACACCTACATGACTCTTTTGTCCTCTTCCAATCATGTTCTCATCATCATCTAGCTATAAATAGAAACGGCAATCTAGCTATTGGGACATTGTGGTTCATTTATATATGTGCGAAAAGAGAAGGATTTGAAGGCGCGACACGAGCGTGGCGCCATCAAAACTTCCATAGTTAGAAGGGTTGATGGTGCCACGCTGTGTGCGTCTTCAACAACACTCTTGCTTTATGTACGTGTTTTCATGTTTTCTCTTTCGTCTCTTTGTAATGCATGAAACTTTGGATTCAGATGTAATGAATAGTAGTACACTTTTTGCCTTCAATTTTATGTTTCTATTGCTGATTTTAGTTGGACTCGTTTGCAATTTTGTTCCTAAAATAGTTAAAATACTGAGTGATTGGTTTGTACAGTGATTTAGTGCGATCTCTAGTGAAGATGCTGGGTGTTCTAAGACAAAAGATGAGCGCTGGAGGCTCCTCGGTAAATCTCAGTACAATCTGTTTTTGAGTTAATTGTCATGCTACTTGTTTCTCTATGGCCTCAAACCTGTTGTTGAGTTCATGACATTTAACTTCTCTATGCAGGTTAGAGGTTTATTAGTTTGGATCTAAATTTATCTTCTCATTTACAATTACAATTAATGTTCTGCTGAAGATTTACAATTAAAAAATCTTCAGCAGGTTTCATGAAATAGAAAATATACTAATAAGAGGAGACAAGACAAGAGAGGCTGAAACCACAATTCATCTTTTACAATTTCATGATTTAAGTCTTGTGAAGGTTTTTGATTCATTTCACCTTGAACATTTCTGCAGGCAATTGATCACATCATCAATTCTGCTGCAAAATCAAACTACATGTCTGCTGGCCAAATGAATGTGCCCATTGTTTTTAGGGGACCTAATGGTGCTGCTGCTGGAGTTGGTGCTCAACAAACACTCTCATGTAAGTTTCCTCAGCCTTTCTTTTGTGCTTGGTAGTTGCCATCTTTCTTGTTATGTGGTAAACTATATGATGGTGCTTTCTGCTTTGGTTCATTGCAGTGCTATGCTGCGTGGTATGCCTCATGCCCAGGGTTGAAAGTGTTGGCCCCATACTCATCTGAAGATGCTCGTGGACTCTTGAAAGCTGCCATCAGGGATCCTGATCCTGTTGTTTTCCTTGAAAATGAGTTGTTGTAAGTAGCCAAGTGAATGTGGTGGATGTATTTTATGTACTCAAGTTTTCTGAATGATATTCTGATGTTGTTTTTGATATACTGTCCTTTAGATATGGTGAGTCATTCCCTGTTTCAGCTGAATGTCTTGACTCCAGTTTCTGTCTCCCTATCGGGAAAGCCAAGGTATTTCTTCTGAAACACAAGAATCTTCTGTGAACGATGATTTTTGCTATTATCTATATTCTTGTACGCTGCTGTGTTCTGATTATGATTTCTGTTTTGCAATCCCTTGCTATTTAACAGATTGAGAGAGAAGGAAAGGATGTGACTATCACAGCTTTTTCAAAGATGGTGGGATATGCACTCCAGGTTTGTACTCTACCCTTTTTATGTTAGTGATGTGAGGCAGTGTAATTAGGTGATATTTCATCTACTTTGTGAATGCATTGGATTGATGTTTAAATACATATCCGAAGGTCTAGTGGCTTTCAATGTCTCGACTTCAATAGTTAAAACTTAGAAGTTGGAACATTGTTTTAGTTTTCATAGATTACAGTGTAGTTGGTTAGATTACCTATAGTTTTGTCAACTAGGTCATATTACCACCCAACATAGATGCAGTATTATTCATTCAGGTCCCTCGGCTGCCCCCTCTTTCTATAACATGGCTGTCATGTAAATCTTTAAAAGACTTCTATACCTTAATAATCTCTTCTACCGCATTCCGTTTTCAGTGAAATTCTTATGATGCTATATCATACTCATACACTTTACTAAAGCTCTTGCTTGGTTGGTGATAGTTATCTTATATTACAAACATTCTTATTGGCTCATCTATGAAATTCCATTCTATGTGGCTTACTGTTGGATAAATCCTTTGCCTCCTTCCAGTTCTTTTTGGTCTGTGTTAATTTTGTTTGATGTACAGGCAGCTGATATACTTGCAAAGGAAGGAATCAATGCTGAGGTAAATTAATTACTTTGAAAATTTACAACATATTATAAAAAACTATTACATTTTCAGTTTAGGAGACTGATGATTGGTCCTGTGAATATAGGTCATAAACTTGCGCTCTATCCGACCTCTTGATAGAGCTACAATAAATGCTTCAGTAAAAAAAACCAACAGACTCGTAACAGTTGAAGAAGGGTTTCCTCAACATGGTGTTGGCGCTGAAATCTGGTGTGCCATCTTTCTACCCCCACAAAATAAGAAAATGCTGATAAGATTTTCCCACACCATCTACTGACAATCTGCTTCTTTCTTCATGCAGTGCCTCTGTTGTTGAGGAA
Organism: Pelargonium citronellum; assembly: GCA_036897665.1. Lineage (NCBI taxonomy): Eukaryota > Viridiplantae > Streptophyta > Magnoliopsida > Geraniales > Geraniaceae > Pelargonium > Pelargonium citronellum. The sequence continues at coordinate 2,326 of JAYMSZ010001470.1, read as the reverse complement.
AGCTTTGCTTATCTAGATGCACCAGTTGAGAGGATTGCTGGAGCAGATGTCCCAATGCCCTACGCGGCAAATCTTGAGAGATTGGCTGTCCCACAGGTTGGTCCCCTCTGATTTGCTTATTGATATAGATGTTCCACTATTCCGGGTTTTGGATTTATCAAGTGGATTTTTAGCCCGGAGCTTGGCGTCGGAATGCTAATCATGCTGTTTGTTTCATCGGTAATGCAGGTTGACGATATTGTCCGTGCCGTGCAAAGAGCTTGCTACAGATCTGTACCAATGGCTGCAGCCGCATCTGCATTATCTTTCCAAGTTTGTCAAAAACTTTTCTAGACACAGGTTAGTTTGAATGGTGGCTGCAGTAGTGCACTAGCAAGTACATCGTCTTGTCATTTATTTAGAGATCACAAAAATCTTTTAAGAAGTCAATTTAGTACCTAAACTTCCAAATTGGTACACTTTGTTGTGAATGTTGACCTCACTTTATGGTGTGTGCCAAATTAATACCAAATCGGTTATCAAGTAAAAGTTGTCTACTATTTGTAGAGCTCACAATTTGGATCCGAACCCGCGGGCATCCGGAACCAATCCGACTAATTTTGGGGTCAGATTGGATTGGATATTTGGATTTACCCTATAAAAATTTGGATCGGATTGGGCAAATCCACAAGAATTCGTACTTTTTACACAAATAAATATTAGGTCACTTTTGGAATGGATTTGGATTAGTCTTTATCAATACAAACCCAAACAAATCCTATTCGAGTTCCGAACTGCTACCTCTAACCATTTGTGACATAAGTCCTTTAATTAAACAATTGGCTGATATATGATTACTTTGGTACAATCTTTTTCAGGAAATGGAGGGAATTTTCATTATTTTTTCTCATCTTATCTGCGAGGAGTTGCTGAGTTGGAGAAAGTAGATGAAGGTGGGAAATTTTGCTGCTCTGGTTTGTGGCAATAAACATGAAACCAATCATACAATTCTGAATTCAATATTTGAATTTCTATTTGGATGTGCATTCCTTTCCGGTAAAGCCGGAAATTTACTTTTGTAATCCTTCCAACTTTTGTGCATGATGCGATTCAAAAGTATATTTTGTTTAGAAAGCTTCACCTACCTACACATGTTTGGAGACCTTAAAACACTTTTTATGTGCTATAGTGGGGATAAGGAACTGAACTTCTCGGGTGAACCGTTCAGGTTGCGAAAAGATACTTGTGCTTGAATGGCTCTAGTTAGAGCTAGCAATTCAGGTTTGAACTTTGTGGGTACTCAAAACCCGACTCATGTTTCCCGTGAGTTGCGTAAAAAATATGTTGTTCGTGTGGGGCTTGCCTGGAGTGACGAGTCTATTTTATGCAAATTGAACTTGCAAAATGTGTTGCCCATGAGCTTGGATCCAAACTGCCGATCGAGTAGGGAAACTGAAATAACTGAAAGGGCATTTCTTTTCTAGTGGAATTATTTTCAAAGTTGAAGGCTTGTTTGTGTGTAAAATGTTAATTACCTGTTGCACTTTTGAATTTTGATGTCCTTGTAGCTTGTGGTGCACGGAACACGGTTTCTTGACTTGACAAAACTGCCTGGTCTATATCACTTTTTATGCTAGAGGATGACTTGACATCATTATATAAATTGTTTCAAAAAAAAAGAAAAGAAAAAGACATCATTATATAAATTAGCCACAAACCTATAAAAATAAAAATCAAAAATCTTGATCATTTGTCTTGAATTTTGGTTATTTGACAAAAATCCTTGAAGATTGGTTATTCACAACATGTTAACATATGAAAATTTTGTTTGTCTTGAATTTTGTATATTTTGATTGGGAAATGTATTTTTTTTTGTTTGCATCATTATATATTAAGCTCATTGATAAATGTACGTAAATTCAATATTGTTTAACTACCTGTACTTTTTGCATGAATAAATCATGAATGCTATTGATAATTGTATGCAAGTTCAATTTTCATTTTTTTCGCACCCATAAATATATGTAAAACTGTTTGATAAAACTACACATCTCCATCAATAATTGCTTGTAGTAAAATCATCTTATATTATTTTTGGGTATAAAGTGATATAAATATATAATATTCTTTTCCTTATTTTTGGGTGTAAAACTAAGTTAACATGAATAATAACTCAATGCAATTGATATCACCACCTGCCCCTTAAAAATATGATGACACATAGAATTTGTTCATTGAGAGGAAATTCGGGTGTCAGTAATTTTTTTATTTATTTATCTATGAGATAAGAATCAAATTAGTACACTTGAAAGTTTCATTTGTTCATTTTGGTACGCAAAAAAGTTTA
>JAYMSZ010001469.1:0-14275 GCA_036897665.1 Pelargonium citronellum | reverse complement strand
TATTCAAAGGTTAATTTTTTTAGACATATTCAAGGAGAAGAAAAAAGAAAAAATAGGAAAAAGACAAAATGGGTAATTGATGACATGGCGGGAAGGAGGAAAGACACAGAATACGGGCAGGGGTAGAACTGTAGGTGACCAGTTCTGCGTATATTCAAAGCGAGCGTTGATTTTTATATTGCCTTCCGCTTACTCACTGAGCTCTTCTCTTCTCTTCTCTTCTTCACTGTCCTCTTCAATGGCGCGCAACTTCCAATTCGCCGCTACATTTCAACTTCCACGATCCTTTCAACGGCCAATTTCTGCTCCACCCGTCGACGATATCGTCCCGGCTCCAATGCTCATCGACGGCGAAGAACCGAGCACCGATCACCTTATGACCAGAAGAGAGAGCGGAGGAGAAGCGACTTCTTCTCCTTCCTCTTCGTCTGCGAAAGCGAGTTCAGAACCCTCACAAGGGACGGGAAAGAGAGAATTGCCCAATTTGGATGCACTGTCTTGTTCTATCTGCATGGAGCCATGGACCTCCCAAGGCGATCATCAAGTCTGGTTAGTTCAATTCTGTATGCTAGTTGCTTTGAGGAGGACAATTTGGCATGATTATGATGTTGATTCGAATGTTTGGTGTGTGGAGTTTCTGAAACTTAATTATTTCAGTTACAGGTTTCAACTACTATCTAGATGATTGTTGATGTTTTGTGTGTTAAAGCTAATCATTCTGTGCTTTTATTTGAAGTATATACAGTTCAAGTCTCAATTTCAAGCCAAATTTAAATGACAGTGATTTCAATTTGAAGCCAAATTTTACTGTATTGGTTATTTTTATTTGTATCAAAGTTTTGAAGTAGCAAATCTTACACATATGTATATGATGCTAATTTTATTTCGGTTAAAGTTTATGGTTCTGGTCTTCATCAATATCACTTGTCTTTCTGTATGTATAAATGGAACTTACATACTTTATTGAATGCAGTTGTCTTCCTTGCGGGCATGTTTATGGTCTATCTTGTATTACTATATGGATTCAACAGAGGGGCCGTAATTCAAAGGTAGATTTTCTGCATGCGCTTTATTATTTATTTGTGTATAATAGAAAAAGTGGCTACACACTTCGATTCCTATCCTTAATGCATTATTTTTTCCTTACAGTGTCCTCAGTGCAACGGAAGTTGCATGTTGAAAGATGTAAGAAAAATTTATGCATCTCCGGTAGTTGTTGTTGACGACAATCTACAACAGGTAGGTTCATGTATATATTATCTCTTGTCAATGTATGTAGGGTAGAGAATCACAGAAACTTGTTCTGAGTTAGGGCTCTAATCTTCTTGCAGAAAGTTGAATCTCTTGAATCTGAAATTGGGTCTCTCAAGGCTGAGGTGAGAAAATCGAATTCAACTGCATTTTTGTATGCTGGCTCTATGCAATTCTTATCATTCATTGTCCTCTGTTTTTTTGGTAGATAATTTATTAACTATTAGAATTAATTAACAAGCAGTTATCAAGTTGTATTGTATTAAAGGACACGTGGAATATGGAAATAAAGGTAGTAGCATACATTTTATTTCACTTTAAAAAGCTAAACAATTGAAACTAGACTATTAATGTTACCAAATTTCAAGCAATGCAGAGATACATTAAAAAAGGAAATATTTTATCCTAATAATAATTCGCAATAAGTGAAACATATATATAATTTAATTAATAGTATTATTAGTTATTCAATTTAGAGCGAAGCTGAATTGATCCTTAGATACGATTACATTGAATATCGTATGGGTGGACTTTATCTCTGTATCATTCTCATATGCATATATTTGGTACCTCCTGTACCAATAATCGGGGATAAATATCCACAACAGATCATGGAAGCAAACCGACAGGCTTCTAAGGTGGTCCTATTTTGTGGCAACCTCTCTATGACTTAAGTTTCTACCTTCTTTCATCACCACATAATCTGGACATGTTACTTGAGTGAGTTTAAGGCCCGGTGGCCTGAAACGAGCTCAGGTGATTATCATTTACAACCTTTTCTGGTAGAGGGAATAAAAGGAAGACGAAGGGAATCCTTCTCGTATATGTTCTATTTTCCATGTCGTATTTGAGGGATGATCAAGGTCTTGCTAGTTCTGCATGTACTGCTCCTTATGTATCTCAAAAATTTGTCCTTTTTCTAAAAAAAAAAATTGAAGGTTTGCTGCCACACTAACCCAAGAAAGAAGTAACATGCATAAATATTAAGACAATGTTCTGTATGTTGAATGATATGTGATGTGTTTTTTGGACTTAGTTAAAACTTGCTTGTTCTGCAGAGTGCAGCTTGCAGAAATTCTATATCCCTTAATTTCTTGTGCAGAGAGCTAATTTGCTAGGCTTACAAGATAATTTGCTCAATCTACAAGATAAGTTGCTCAAGGACTTGCACCAACTCAAAGAGGTATTATAATTGTAGCTTAGAACTTATATTTCCTGGCAACATTGTCTTCATTTCCTCTTTTCTATGTTTCTGTTCTTTATAAACATCATACTTTAGTAGCACTTCTCACCTTTCCAGTTTCAAAACATGATATCAGTTTGTTAAACTATTACTGATTGAGGATGTGTATATCCACAATATTGCATACCTAGTATACCTTTCTCAGCTTTTCGGCTAACCTGATAATAGCCTAAATATCTTATTGATTGTATTCATTTCCCCTCTCTCTCTCTCTCTCTCTCTCTCTCTCTCTCTCTCTCTCTCTTCTGTTGAATTTGGAGTTTGATTATGGTTTTTTAGAATTTGATTTGGTTGAAAATTTTATTACTTGTACAGACAGTGAATCAACCTCTAGGATCCGCCACTGCTGGGGAAGCCCAACGAATAAAACATGGTAACCTTTCTGTTTAATGAGCATTTGCAATTGGGTATTTTAATTTTCATTACTTCTTTGCTTCATGTTCACTTCTACAGCTTTGGCTGCTAGCCTGTTTATGTGCATTTGTGATGGAGAGTCATAAATATGTTTCCTTATTTTTGCATCCTTAAGAAGTATCCAGTCAAATAGTAGGCCACATAGTTGTTGGCTTATAACTTATAACACATGTTCTTAAGGATGGTATAATAACAACCTTATTACTACAAACACCAACAAGGGAAAAGTATAAATGTGAGCCACGACGTGGAACTTGTTTGCTCCATTATCATACATAAGATGGAGCAACCATCTCTGTTCATGGTCAATTAAGTTCTCTGATTTTAAGCAATGTGCTCTGCTATGGCCGGTACTTTTACCAGATCCGAATATTCTATTGAGTGTACTCTCTCTTGTTACTTAATCACTTTGTTGTCTTGCATTTTTATATGCCTGCCCATAACAAGTGCACGTTCCATTACTCTGCTAAAAATCTACTAGTCTCTCATTTTGATGATTGAAGTTTTTTTCTTCTTCCTGTAATAGTAATAGCTAATCAGAACTGTAATATTACTACTGATATTGATAACGCAGGACATCACTATAGCCCAAATCTTAATAAGGAACGTCTCCGCTGCAACTTCATATTAGAGGTCTGTGTGGTTCTATGCTTTTTTGTTTACTAGTTACATTTTCTTAGTTATTGATCTAATAGTTACACACAGTCAAATGTTCTTATAGTATTGACAGGCCTCAACATTGGGAAAAGATTTCATTTGTAACCCAATGTTTGTAGTTTTAGGCTTTTTCGTACGGGATTACCTGTTTAATGCCGTTAGCTTTTACCATTTTGTAGTTCTGTTACTTGATATCAATAATAAGCTTACGTATTGAATGTGTTTGATTTTTGTATTTTGTAATTTTGACAGCATGAGTTGCAAATTGAAGGCGCAAGGCTTTTTGATATGGATGTTTCTTATCAGCATTTGCTCCTTGCTCGAAGGATTTCTGGTTTGGGCGGTACATATATGCTTAACAAAGTAAAGTTTTTTTAACCATATGCAAAACTGTGTTTGGCAGCTTAATTTTCATGCTTATGAGTTTATACATATCCAACTTGTTTTAGATTAATAACTAATGAGGTTCTTGTCTCACAGATTAACTTGATTAATCCCCACGAAAATGAAGATATACAGCTTCCTGTTAGTATAAAAGCTGTAAAGGATCTACAAGTTTCTCCATGTGGCAGACTTGCTCTTTTAGCTTCACTTGGGAAGAAACTATCAATTTTTAGGTGCTTTCTATATACAAGGTTCTTATGATTTTTCTCTCTTTTTGAATTGATTTAACTTGGTTTATTTCACTCTTTCAGCATGGGAATAAACAAGGTCACCATGTCTTATGATTTACCGGTACTCTCGTCTTCTAATTTCTAGCCTTTGTGGACTTGTCTGATGCTTTTTTTGTTACTTTGAAGTATTATTGCTCTTATAAAGCATTCAATCTTTTTCAAATTTTCTATTAGAACTTAATAATAAGTTATGACCAGTTCAACAGCTCATCCTAGTATTGCACAGCTCATATGGACTATAACATGTACTTCAGTACTTCTTGGACGTATCTGAATTATTCTTTTTGTAATGATGCTCAAATTTGAATGGTATGGTTGACGTTCTAAATGGTTAATGATTGTTGCTGATGCCATTTTTTGCTATTATTAATGAAGAATCAAGGGAAAGTTTAGGCTTCTCTTTTAAGGCAGGGAAAAGTATGTAAAAACTGCAAGCCTGCAACACAGTGTGTAGAAAGTACAGGAAGGGTACCAAGTAGTGAAAGTCCGAGGCTTTTTATGCAGTCAAATGTTCTCTGGGCTATTGTATTCTCTTACCTTAGTCAATTGTGAACTGAACTTTTATCTTCTAGGGTCATTGATTATTATTATTTCTTTTCTTTTTTCTCAGTTGATTTTTTCTTTCTTGGGAAAGCATAGTGGTGGCTTATTTAACTACTGTCAGCTCAGAAAAATAAAATAAGGCTCATTTGAGAAGAGGAACTGTTTTTAAATTAAAATTATAACTTCATCAGTTCTACTACTCAACAAGAAATTATTTATTATATGACTTAAACTTTTATTTGTTTGGAAGTTCCATTGCTAACCTTTTGAAAATTCCCAGGGTCCAGCTTGGTCGTGTTCATGGGATGTTAACCATTCACATTTTCTGTATGCTGGTTTACAGGTTTGACCCTCAACACATTAAATAGTACTTCGTTCTGTGGATTTATTTATCATATTAACTCCCAATTTTCTTCTGTCTTTACTTCTTCATCGGCCAATTGTTTTCTCATTGTAATGCTTGGTATAATTTGTTATAGGTGTTTGCAAAACCATTTTTTTTATGAACTTATTTGATAGCCCCCCCCTTTTTTCTTTCTCTTCTCGAATTTGCAGAATGGTATGCTTTTGGTGTTTGACATGCGTCGAGCTATAAACCCTCTATTATCCATGGTTGGGCTGACTCGCAGACCAATTCATACCATACACTCCCTTGCATATGTCCCTGCTATTCACTGCAGTGCTAAAAAACTGCTCACTGCTTCTTCTGTTGGCCCATGTCTGTGGAATGCAACTAGTGCTGAAGAAAGGTTAGTCTTTATGAATGAGCTATAATATATTCATGGGTTTTTACTTACTCCATTCGTCCCAAAATGAGTGTTCACTTTTCTGTTTTTGTAAAAAATAAGGTATATAGTTAGTTAGAGATGGATTTCCCCCCTTCTACCTCCATGTGCTCTTAATATCACAAACTGAAGGGATGCTAAATAACTTATCCTAGGGATATTGTTGCTAATTCATACATAACTAACCAAAAGGAAAATGCACATTCATTTTGGGATGATTTTTTTAAGAAAGTGGACACTCATGTTGGGATAAGTATCTTATATTCGTATTATATATAAGGCTGAACTTTTAGAAAATTTTGTGGTTGTTTTCTCTATATAATTCTTTCGAATCATAAGTTCATTGTGCCGTAGAAGCCTCCTCTTGGCTACAGCCTTTCCAGTATTAACTTTTCATAATTTTAGTTTTACAATTTGCAAAGTATAAGTTCAGAACCGTTGCAAGAATATACAATACCTGTTAAATTATTAATTTTTATTTCATTTCCTATGTCTGAGACTGAAGATTCTACTTCCATGCTTAATCATCATCCATACAAATATCTGAGTGTTCTAACACACCTTTATATTTTTACTGAAGACCGTACATGGTTCCTGGTCTGGAAAATCAAGACACTTGTATATCTCTTGCTTATGGGCCTTCCAGTGACGACATTGTGGCTTCATATCGCCCCAGGGTTCAGGCATCCAATGAAAGAATTAGTTGTTTATCTTCATCTTTCAACTCACCTGCTGTTGTTGGACAAGGGAGAATGTGCTCTCAGGTCCTTGTCAAGAGGGTAGCTGGTATCTTTTATCGTAACTTGGGATCTGCACCTGCCCAATTGATTGATGCTCAAATTACTAAATCTGCAATCATAAATGTAGACAACTGCTCTCCATTATTTGCATATGGAGATCAAGTGACAAATGGATTGACATTGCGAGAATTGCCAAGTCTATCAGTGAGTCAGAATCTTAAACCCCATCAGCATCCTATCCTTGATGTGAAGTATGCACACTCTCAGGGCCCTGGTAATGGTATGCTCGGTTGCATAAGTGAAAACAAATTGCAAATTTTCTCTGCAAAGATCTTCTAGTAAAGGTATGCTTATCATTTCAAATTAATTACTGCCGTTTTAACTTAAATATGATTCATAAAATAAACTTTGTCCTTCACTGGGATCTAAAATTATTGCAACTTTCATGTACTTTCTGTCTTTTCAGTTCTACATTGTGAAGGCAGATGAGAAAATGCCACTAGTATAGTTGTGCTTTTTTCAACCCGGAGGATCATTCCAGTGGTTAAAACAAGAGACCTTGAGACCTCGAAACCTATCGAGTGTTGAGATAGGGTAAACTAGGAAAGGCAAGGGCTAGCTATCCCTTGGTAGCGTAGGCTCTTTGAACCTCATACCGAACTTAAATAAGAAAACGATAATAAAATTATGCTTTCATCCCAAGAGATCAACTGCAGATATTAGTCCAAGTTGTCTCTCTCGATTCTGCTAGAACAACATAAGTCGCAACACGATGAAATACGAGCTTGCCAGAACATATTAACAGGCATGTGACATGATGTCTTGTTGATTGGTTACAGAATATACTAGTTAAGTCCTTACTGTTTCTTTTTACATGTACAGGTCTACAGGTGGAACAACTTCTGAAGTGCTTTTCAATGTCTCTGGTTGTCATATATATATATATAGGATATATCATGAATGGCTGTATATATCATAGAAAAATGGCAATCTATGTGGCAAATATTTTTTTTTTGTGTTTTTGTAGTTTAAAATTAATTTTAACGAATAACAACCCGACATATATGATATTACCACTGCGTCCGGTTTATTAGACATAATATGATATTCAGCAAAAAAATATCCGACCTGCCGGATTCGAACCAGCGACCTAAGGATTTCTACAAGGATCTTCCCACTACAGTCCTCCGCTCTACCAACTGAGCTAAGGTCGGTCTTATTGTTGTTTGTCGAATTTAGTTATATCAACTCATTTTTGGTCAATATATTTTGCTTGTAGTGCACAATGATGAATGAACCTCAATTTTCATTTGGATTCGATGCTCTTTGAAGTCCCAACTAAATCATCTTTCCTCTTTTCTTCTCTACCAAAATGTTGACCCACCAACATATATTCCAAGTGTTACCTAACACAATCCATGTATTTTCTTGATGTATAATAATAATATAGTATCTTATTATTTGAACACCTTTCTCAATTATGGATCATAAAGAAAAATCAATACGAATAAAATTGTACTCAACACCAAAATATTTAGGATGAAAACAAACCATATGTTTAATTGTAGTGTTTAAATAAATTGAGCTTTTAACCGTCTAAGATTCAAAGAATGAAAAACAAATATGCGAAATTTTCTAAGCTATATCAATTTTACAGGCGATATTATCGACACCCATCCTTATAAAAATTACATCATCGACCAATACAATTAGTCACCCAATCAAATAAATTCTTTTACAACTACCAACTCATCTTCATTCCAATCATATGCATTTTTACTTGAGAAGGAAGATTTGGTGGGGGTTACCAACATTGTTCAAGTGGCTCAAAGCCATTACATACATACCTACCTAACTTTTCTTTTTGGCCTTTTAGTCTTTTAATAAATAGACAAATAAAAAAGAGGATTTGAATTATGAAATGTCCAAAGCACCCTCCTTAAGACACACACCCACGCTAACATGAAGGACACTTCGGTCATTACGCAACGAAGAATAATGGCTTATCCAATATGTCAATATATCCGATTCAGATCCACGTCAACCAGAGGAGAGAGAAAACTTGCGGAAAACGAAAACAACATGCCACCAAAACCAGAAACATACCCAGCAAATCACCTTCTTCTTCTCCTCCAAATTTACTACTTTTATTTATATTTTGCGTCTTCGCAACCTTCGTCCCAAACAGACCCAACCCTTTGTATCCAAATCCAACGTCTTCCCTCAGATTCCTCTCCCCTGATTCGAGGTATGATTCTTGTTCTACTCCTCATTGTTCTTTCGTTTTATTTTTCTTGATTTTTTGTTTGTTTTTGTTATCTGATGCGAGAATGTGTTGATTCTGAAATGGGTTCGTTTGTTTTTTAAGATATATTTTTATGCTCAAATGCATTGCGAAGCTAGAAATTGAATTTTAGCTCGTGGGATGTGTCGGTTGGACTTTCTGAAATCTGTGGTTACGACCAATGATGATTTGTTTAATTAGCTGATTTTGTTTTGAATTTGGTAGTGATGATTGGAATTAATAGTTGGGTAAATGTTGAGATCTACTTTTTCTGTTAAAAAAGATGGCTGAGTTTGTCGATTTTGGATCTTTTCTATTTAATGTGGGTAGGGTGGATGTGAGCTGTGTTTGAGGAATGTGGGAACTAGGGTTTTTCTTTCATCAGGAAATGAAGAGCTAAAGAATAAAATACTAGGCAAAAGTGAATGTTTAAGAAAGAATATCATAATTAGCTTTCCTTTGCAAGTTCAATCCTCCATGTTTACTTTGTAGAATTGTGCTTCATATTTGAATGTGTGTTTGATGCATCGTACTAGAATGGAAAACTCTTAGGTAGCGCTTGGATTAGAATCTTTGTTTAGGAATGAGAATCAAGAATTAGAATGTGATTGGAGTTTCCATTGTTATTGTTTTGGTTGTGATTCATTGGTCATGAAAATGGCTCTAGAATGTGAATCTCTTCCCATTCTCATTCCATTTTATTTTTTAAATTTGAATGGTACCTTATCTGATAGGAATTGATTAGATTGTCGACATTTGATAATTGTGTCTACATGTTCGTTAAGATGTGATACTGGAGGTTACAATGTAAATATGTTAAGAGACACATGTTCCTTGGATCCCTTATTTTTTACGCAAGCGTTCCATTTGGAAACCTCAAATTTGTACATCTATTTCCCACTTGGAACATGGTAAAACCTGCAATTCTTTTTTTGCAGAATTTTTATCATGACAGAACTTTCAGTTTCAGCTACTTTTCCAATAGAGATGTTCATGTTCCATAGCTCGACTTTTTGTATCCATTAAAAGAGCTATATCTGGTTACCCTCTCTAAGTAGTTATTTATTAGAATTGCATCTATGTTCTAATTGCAGTTGCTAAACTCGCAGACAGATACTTACTCACGCTTCCTTGAAATTTAAAAATCTATAACTTCCTAGGACAAATGCTTCCTCACACTCATTTCTGAGCCATGTCATCTCTCACTCTACACTAAAGTATCTAAGAAATGACCAGAAATAAGTAATAAGAAAATTTCAGGTATAAGTAAAACTGGCTTAGACCGTAATAAGGATAAAACATTAAAACCTTGATTATCCAGATTCCAGTAAAGGGATTTGAAAGAAATTATGATGGGCATGAGGCTTCTTATCACTGCTGTAGTATATAGAAATTTTAGCTCCGTAACTGCTAGCAAAACTACAAGGTTGTCATAGAAGAGTTGCACAAACAGATAAAGTCAGAGCCATAACCAGAACTAAATGGACTTGTTAACGATATATAAGTAGAAGCTAGCTCCTTTGTGAGTCTGTGTTCATCTCGAGATCAGCTAGTACTGGGAAAAATTTCTTGGTGCATCACTTTGCAATGTTGAAAAAGATTCATGGTAACTCACGTTTTTATCAAGGTAACCACTGGTGTCACTGCTTATGTTCTTAGGGGGCAAGCTCTTCACTCCTTCACAAGCATTGGACTTGTCACAGTGCTGCATGAAACATTGCTACAAGATGAAGTTGGCATGCTTGCAGCTTGCTACAGAACTGTTTATAAATCTTGAATACATAGCAAGACAGGCTGAACGTCAATAAAATCTGGGGTGCAATTTCCTTCAGCTGCCTCCCATTTATTGATCAATGATGGGAGTTGCCTGGTGTAAAGAGTTTGCATTTGAAGCTAATTAGGATTGAGGAGAGGAAAAAATGATCCTGAAGACTTGAAGTTTCTAAAACTAGATTTGTCTCTGATCAAACCAGCAGATCCTTCAGTAATGTAACTCTCCCAAGGTGTGGTGGAAGTGAATGAGGAGCAGTGAGAAGGTTATGTAGGAGGCAAAGTAATTATAAAGCTGTTGATAGTGGAAAAGATCCATGGAAGAAGCAACTCAAACAAGAAATGGCTCCTGAAAATCTGTGCTGGTGCAAGGGCTACTGTGATCAAGAATTTACATACTGAGGAATAACCGAAAACTGGTGTTACTAGTAAAGTTTGCAAATTCACAGATTTTGCTATTCTACTGATTTTTTTATGATGATCAAGATGATATGGGTGGTGACTAACAAGACGAAGGATGGCTGCTGCTGTTTTCTTGAGGTTACAGATACATGAATCAATCAAGGGACAGAAAACTTTTTCTCGTTTTTTTAATCCGTTATTCATGCAAACAACAAATATTGAAATTATCTTATATTTGTTTTTGCTAATTTTGATTGTTGCAATGCACTGTCAAGGCTGACATGTAGGTCAATAATATTTGGCTTTGCAGAGCACTCAAAACCATTTCTTTGACTCCCTCTCACACAATGACCTTTACACATATAAAGCAGTGGATCCAATTTCTCTTCCTTTATGACCCGTTTGTATCTGTTTGCAAGTGTGTTGTATGATATTTTGCCAAGCAGATTTGTTAATCACTGACAGCTGACTTGCCCTACATGGTAGTTCGACTGCACATGCCAGTTGCATGATCTTCATATGGTTAGGGCAGCTGAGACATCTGGACAGATGGAAATAATTTGTGATGCATTAACTGAATATTGAATATGATCATTAATTTGTCACTGTGCTCATGATAAATATTATTTTCTATCATATGGAATCATTAGATATAACTGAAATTATTCTACACTTATACTGATATTTTCTCTTTTTTCTTTTTCACATGCATATCACACAGAAGCTATTTTATGCAGAGCACTAGTACTGGAAACCTATCTACTTTCCATGTGGCCATTTCTGGCAACACATTGAGAGAGACGTGTCCTCAATTCTTGTGCCATTGCAGAAGGGAATGGTTATTCAGTTCAGATCCCATGGAGGTGAATACTAGAAATTGCCATTCCAATGAAAAGCAGCCTTTGGAGTATTCCACACCAGCTAATGGAGAAAGAAACTTAACAGAAAAGAACAGGAGCTCTGCTTTATTTATCAATCATGGTAAGTTTCTCCATAGTTGATATAAAAAAAACAATATTTTCCCTGCAGTCAGAGAACCTAGAGTCATTAAGCTATCGTTCAATTCTAGTGTTTTTTTCCCCATCTACTCATTTTTGGATTCAACAGGTAATAAAAACTGAATCAACTGATACTTATAAAGTTGGTCAGGTTTAGAACTCATTTTCGTACTATCCTGTTTGGAAGAAGTATACAAGGTTTTCAATTAGAAGGTATAATTTTAGTTGAAATAAGGATAGTAAAAGAGCAAGTGATCTAAAAGTAATGTACCATGCACTTCACTTGGCTTAGTTTCTGATTGAGACATGATTGATGAATTTGCCATTTTAGATTTAGCAACCAGTCCTCCTGGCATGAGTTTGGTTACCTAGATTAACTATAGTTACTAAGTGATCTTGCTGACTATTACACTAATTTAGCAAATACAAAGAACAAAGTCCCACTACCTGATTAACAAGATGGCAAGCATTATATTCTTCACCACTTAAAATCATTTTATAGATTAGTTCTGGCAACCACCAACTGCCTTGTATTCACAATTGTTGATTCTCGCTCATGTTGATTCTCACCAGTCACAACAAATTAGGTTTCCCTAATGTGAATCCTATTGCCAACAGGAACCATTATTTCCTTTTTTCCCCTATATAATAGTGTTAACATTAAAAGTCTTATTGAGGATAATGTGGCTGAAATATTATGTAGCTGCAAATGCTTGGCATGAGAACAGAAGAAAGTGGGTTGGAGACCATACTCAGAAACAGCCAAACAGAATGGCGAAGGACCCAATTATAAGGTATATCGGATAATTCTTCATGTACTAATATGTACTAATAGATTATATGCTTTGAAATACTCTACCGGATGAAGCTTTAAACTAGGCTTTGACATTATTTCCATCATTGGAATCCCATCAAAACAATTTACCTAAGGGATAGGTTCACTGTTAATAATATTATTTACTTAACTTGGAAAATACATCTAGACACTAATTGGAATGTTATGTGGCAATTTTTGGCTTTGAACTTACAAACATACTCGTGTTACAAACATACTTGTGTTATGGAAACTTATTTCGACCCCCTCCTACTCCTCGAGATTCAGAAGTTCTAAAATGTATATATTTAATCTTTATAGGCCCTTATGGGCTGTTGCTTATCTCCTACTGATAGATGCGTTTTTGTAGTCCAACCGGTAAGAGTTGTGTGATACCTGAATTGCAAGTATACTAGTATCTTGAAACTGTCGGGAATTTATGTATGATGACTGATGAGGGGAAATTGTCCTACATCAGTTTATCTTGCCTCTCATTTCAAAATCAAGGCGTGTAATTAAGTTCTTATACAATTCCCAGTTTTTTTTTCTTAATAGTTACTATGCTACTATGTAGAAAATGACAGTGAATATCTTTTGTCTTGCAGCTGGTCAATGACTTATGAGGATCTGCTCTCAACTTATGAGCCATTTTCCGAACCAATCCCTTTACCAGTAAGCTTTTGATCACATCTGTGTGTTAGTGTATAATCAATCATTGCTATCCCGTTACATTTGCGAATTATAACCCCATTACCGAATGCAATAGTGTTGTATTGGCATTTTCTAGCTAAACATGTTAACACAAGTTTGATTGATTGGTGAATGGTGCAGGAGATGGTTGACTTTTTGGTTGACATTTGGCATGATGAAGGCCTCTATGATTAGGTGATAATGTTGGAGTTGCGAAATGGAGAAATACCAGCAGAGGTCATAATAAGGACCTGTAACCATTCCACTTCTTGTTGTTAATTCATCTTCAATTGATAGCATAAATTTGTATGTAAAGCCAGGTGAAAAATTAAGTCTGGAAATTTTTGTACCAGCAAATTGACAGTAGCTCACAAACAGTGAAGCTTTCCTTTGTAACAGGCTGTTGGCAAATCCTATCCATTGGTACTAATTACTGCCATTATTATTACTACTGGACTTTTTTATTTTTCTTTTTATAAAAAAATTCCAAAAGAGAACTTCATTAAGTGTTAGTAAAGCTCATATTATACAATTTATTGCAGTTTTTCTACAATTATTTTAGTTCTCTTATATGGTCTCTGATTGAAAGGATATTATTCTGGGAGTTGAGGCGAATTCGTTCGGAATGTCTCGATCTCAACTCTAAAATATGAACTCATTTGGTTCTCCTAAGACAATAGAGGTCGAGGTCAACTCAAGCTTCAAAACGTGGCGCTTGTTGATGAAAAAAACAAACTTCAAAATGTGGTTGTGCGAATATGCAAGCGGTACTGTCAGGCGTGTTTAACTCCAACACATGTAATTTCATTCCCAATTTGCTCATTATATTGTTAGTGTTACTTTTCGCGTGTACGAGCCTTTTATATTTCCTTATTGTTTGTTCATTGTTTGAGTTTTTTTGTATCAATTAGTATTTTAACTAACTATTCCAATTATATCTTATATTGCTAGGCTTATCTAATTTCATACTACGCTTTATTTAGGAATGGCAACGGGGCGGGGCGGGGGCG
>JAYMSZ010001468.1:0-14280 GCA_036897665.1 Pelargonium citronellum | reverse complement strand
CCTAACTGGCTATCAAAGCAAGACTCGTTATCAGAACGAGAAAGACCACAATTTGTTATATGAAAATCAAGAGACTGCCGCCGCTTTGAAATCAAGAGCAGCCGTAGACAAACAAAAATCATATTCGACTCTCAAAACGGCAGAGAAAAAGAGAGGCACAAACCCTAATCTTAATCTTTGAAATTTTTAATTGTTTTATTAATTTAGTATTTAGTTTTAAAATATTAAAATAGCAGTTTGCGATGAAAAGTCTCTTGCAAAATTGTGAAGAAAATTCGTCCCCACCAATTGTGAGATATTTTCTGTCACTAATATTTCAAGAGAATTGCAACGGAAAATTACTCTCACTAATCCATCATAAATCCCTAAACAACAATGACCATCATTTTACGAGATTTTATCCATAGCAAAAGTGGTTTTGCGATGGAAATTATGTCGCAATTTCCCAAAATTCTTGTACTGTTACTATGACTCACGTGACATCATTATAAACCAATCATACGATGCAACATCGCCCATACCCCTTCTAATGGGTAAGAGATATTTTTTTGCTTATCTTTTCACTTTTGGAATTCATCCACATATTGGACATAATTTCATTCTCAGAAATTAAATTTCCTCTAACTGGCTTGTTAGTTCCCATTTCAACACTGTAGAGAATTTTAAGAAAATCTTTCTATCTATCTATGCCTATTATATGATACTAATCATCATCTACCTTTGTTGAAAAGTCTGGCTCTTGAGGCTTTTGCAACATGGGCATTTTGTTTTTCTGAGCTCCTCTCCTTGTGTTAGCAGCGAATCTCGATGCCAGTACTGTAACACCCAGGTTGTCTCTCGGGTTGTGCTCGTAAGACTCCATCGTTCTCGTGCTGAGGTTGTTCGCCATCAGCCTCTTCTTGAATCTCCGCCACGCAGCTTGGATGAAGCAGGCTGCCCTAGTCCTCCAGTGGTCGAACAATGTAGGTGCCTTGGGTGCTTAACGAGGATACTAAGCGCTCACAAATGGCATCTAGAAGCTGATCATCCATTTGAGAGAAAAAGGGAACCTGAAATTATAGTCAGATATTGAGCCAATAATAAACCAGGATGACAATGCGTTTGTTTCTCCTGAGGTCTCAGGTTCGAGCCTCGGTTGTTACACTTGCTAATAAATATAAAAAGGATGACGAGGAAAGAAGAAAACTTATACGTCGAACAAGGTCCAAGCATAGGTGGCGTTGGATATCTCGCCGGAGGTCTAAAGGCAAAGCGCGTAAGATTGATTCCTCATCAACTCCTCGAGTTGAAACCCACTTGTATTGAACAAAACGCCTAACGTGCACTTGCAGATCACTAGGGAGTTGGCGATGTCTCATCCACTCCTCGGTGTCTCTTCGCTTGAGCCTCCATTCCTCGAGCCTCACAGTGATAGATTGCAAGTACGTCTAAACCAAGAAGAGCATGCTTAGAGGATGGGTCAAAAGTTTCACAATTGTATGTGAATGAGTAATGCAGATGTCAAAAGCAGAATATATAGAGAGCATATATATATATAGAGAGAGAGAGCCTATAATCTCAGCCATGATTTATTGGCTAAGAGCCTTAGACTCTCAGCCAAGACACAAACTAAATGGATCATAGCTAAAGTAATTACCTGCATGTTTCCAATTAAATGTACAAACAAAACAAGACCCATGATTGCAATGAGAATGGCAAAGATGGTCTCCCCAAGAAATGTGCTTGTACTTGAGCCCTGACCATAGGAACTGAAAATGAGAAAACAATATATCAGAAGTCTAGACTATGAGAGCCTCATTAAAACCTACAAGTCATGAACATTTGTTAACTTGTACCTCAAGTTCTGCAAGCCCCACCATAAGCAATAGAGATATTTGTCAAGAAACTTGGAGGAGACAACTTTCTTCTTTACCGCATTTTCAAACATGCCATGGTTGAAGAAGTGGGTGCCCTCGTCAGGATCGCATTTAGTAAACACAAGAGTGGCGTTTTCCCATTTCCTGCGATCATGGTTGTTCAAAGTGTCCCAGTCTAAGTAACTAGGGAAGCATCTCACAGGACTTAATTCCATTCTGCTAGCTGATTTCCAACACGTTGAATGCCGTTCAATTGACAATAGATACCACGATGCCCCTAAGACCTACACGGATAGAGTCCCGTCATTAGGATTTCTGATGGAACAAATAAAAGGGAGTTACTTGTTACATACATGGCTAGCTAACATGTAGAGTAGGAGGTTATACGCAGCCCCAGCCCAGGCGGTCTTGGTGGCTACCCCGGTTGCTTTTATAATCTGAGAACTCAACGGAAAAATCAAGTACAATCTAGGAAATATTGAAGAAGAACAATCAATACAATGGCATTGTTGTTATGATCAGCTTTGGCGCTTCTAATTGCTGGTATGAGAAACCATGTCAAAATCTGCCACAAGACAATCTCATGTTATTCACTTGATTTACAATAGGGATTATTATAGATGAGTACCTTGTACTTGTCACCTTTTGCAATGGATATCCTAAACTTTTTTTATATAACTTTAGACTACCCTAAAATATTTTCCACTCATTTCATTAGTTAACTTTGACCGAATTTTTCAAAAATTCTAAGTTTCGAGTAGTCTATTACAAAAGGTGACAAGCACAAAGGTAGTTTAAAGTTAAAAAAGAAAAATGACAAGAAGGGCAAAATTGACATTTTCAAAAAATTTGTCAAAGTTAACTGACGGAATTGGTGAAAAATAATTCAGGGTAACCAAGTGCTAAAAAAAACATTTAGGAGTATCCATTGCAAAAGATGACAAGTACAATATAGTCATCAGTAATTTAACCTTTACAATACCACATAAGTTGTAACAAAAGGGTTTTGTAAACAAGTTACCTGAGGAAGAGGCAGGGTGGCCACAAGATCTATACAGAAATCTGATCTCAGATACCTTGTAGCAATCTTTTTGGGATGCATAACAAGCTCGCCTCACCCAAAAGCCATCGAACTTGATCACCATATGCAATTCCCAAAGACAAGTGAATTTCACTCCTCGGGTCGATAATCCGATCCCTCCATAGTTCCTATAAAGAAACCTTGTTGCTTGAGTTCCTGTCACCATCTGGTTTCAGCAAAGGTGCCATGTGCAGATGCAGTGGCTTCTCTACATTTTGCTTCCCCTCATTGTAAAACCTGTGAATTAGAAGAGCAGAAAATGAGAAATGGGATTGAAAAATTAGAGTTTAGATAAAAGTGTGGCTCAAGAAGTAGTACCTGAGTTTGGTATTGAAGTCCATGAGCCAAATTGGGAAGCAAATGGTGAAGAAGAAGAAGAAGATGATGCAAATTAGAGAAGCAAATAGTTGGGGGAAAACAACAATTGTGTCAAGTGCTTCCCATGTCTGAGTCAGTTGTGATTTTTAAAAGTTGGGAAGCAAAAACATCAAATATGTTGGGAATTGGTTGCAGGCTGCAACTATGTGGTTTCTTTGACTTGTTGTATCGACCAAAGCAAGAATGTATTTTATGTTTGAAAGAGAGAAGACATGAAGATGATACCCGAGCACTGTTTGTCCTGGATTTTTTTTAAATTCCAGGAATCAAAACTTCACGTTCTTTCTTACGACTAACTTTATACGAACACAGAAAAATAAATTTTCCTATTAACTGTCTCTTTCTCTTGTAGAATCGAGGTACCAAACGATTAGTTAGTGACAAATGCTCTTGCTTGGAGTGAATCAAGTCTGACTAGAAAATTACTCTCCCCGTTCCCAAATAAGTGTCACGTTTCCACTAAAAAAATTCAAAATGAGCTTCCTCGTTCTTTTTTAGCAAGTTAGTTTTGTATGCATTGTCAATAGTATTCTGGAACAATTTCGGAACTTCATATCCCCTTTCACATGATCTGGATAATGCAAAGAGTAAATATGGCACACATTGCTCAATTTTTCTCAAAATGAAAATAACACTCATCATATGTAGTTAAATCCCATATAACTACAAACATGTTCAACCAAATGAGTGATGGCAAATAACCATTCAAGCAACCTGCTGCAAATAAACATCGCATTCGGAGGGCATACTGACATCTTAGAAAACAAACAAATACTCCAAATCAACTCATTTGGATGGGTGACCCCAACAGTTATGGCAACAAATGTATATATAAATGGTGTGCCACTAATTCAAATTAAGCTAATCACTGATCTTCATATTCAGAAATAAACAACATATAGACAGCAAAAATAAAATAGCCAGATAGATTCCTTAGCCAAAGGGAAGCTCATTGCATAGCAGGGCAGCTCCATGTGCAAACCCCCTTCAACAGACAATCCTTTAAAACATTTGAAGATTTGCTCACAAGGTATCAAAACTCGACTTGTGTTGTCAACTATGGGGAGCCAGCCACAAGGAAAACCTTAACTAAACAACCACTTCTTTGTTGTTCCCCTCCAACTCTTTCGCCGAGGCTCATAACAGTTAATAATTAGGAGAGGAGAGAGACCGCACCGACGGGTACAAATAGGACAAAAGTTGGTCCAACTCCACAGAATGCAGCTTTCACTTGTTAAAAGGATCCCAATTTTAAAAAACTTAAGGCCGAGTACACTTTTAAGGAGACCCCCAACTTCTGTACAACAGATAAATCTACCTGCCAGAAGAAGCAGCTCCCGTTTCTCTTACGTTAACTAAAAGAAATGCCACTAGAGTTTGAAGAAGAGCTTCACAGCCGTAGAGATTCAATCAAACAGAATCATGTGTAGATGTCAAAGCAAGTAGAGAGATGTAGCCATCTGGGAGCTACAATAATTCAAAATTGAAGATCCCAGTCTAGGGCAGTGAAGTGCGAAACCCCAGAAGTGTAGAAGCACAAAACCAATGAAGCAGACGTAGAAGACACCTCAACCAAAGAAAAAGAAAGAAAAAAACAGCATAGATCTTTAGCATCATTCTTCAAACCATACTTTCAGAAATTCATAACAATTAACATAAGATCCTTTAACCTATATAGAAAACTAAACAAATCTGCAGAAAATAAAAGATACCGACTCAACAATAAGGTTTGAAGGGAACTTAACCAAATTCAAGAGCAAACGTTGAAGGCGTCGCCTGATTAAAACAAAGTCGTAATGAAGCTCAATCATACTAAAAATATTTAATCCCAAATTCCATCCAAGGGAGCCAAGCAACCAAGTTCACAACATTTAGCTCCTGCTTCGGCGTCGATCCCTAAGACCATTTCTGCGTAAAATTCAGCATAACAAAACATAAGTAGCATGAACCACTTCAAAGTGCATTGACACGAATATCAAGAACCCTACAGGACACACAAGAACAGCAGAGCTCACTTATCAATAGATGGTGGTAGATAATTCAATTATATCATGGTTAACATGAAGAAAGTCCTACAATTGATTCAAACAAAAGGAAATGAAGCACGCATGCAAAAGTTACTTCACCCGTTTGCATATGGTGCCTCTTCACGCCCACGATATGGCGGTGGTGACCTGCTATAGCTGCGCCCACGAGGTGACAAACTGCGGCGTCTGGGAGACCGGGCACGAGGACTGTAACTCCTGCTTCACAATTTTCATAAACCATAAAAGGCTTGTAACAAAAAATAAACAAATGTTTTCTGAACAAGACCAAAGAAAACCAACAACCAAAATAACACATTGGCTGATACAACAATTTACAATAAGCAAATATTATAAAGCTACAGATAACCTAAATAAAATAAAACCCGATTATGACATTACCTTCTACCATAACTTGGGCTCCTGCGATATCTTGGACTGCGGCTACGACGTCTTCCAGATCCAACACGTGACCTACATTCACGAGCAAAATGACCTGGTTCCCCACACTCGTAGCACTTCAAATCAGAACCACCAGAGCGACCACGACCTCCTCCTGCTCCTCCTCCTCCACGGCCACCACCTCCCCCACTACCTCTAGAGTTGTGAGAAAGTTCAACTCTCCAATTATTCTTACCTATCCCAATATTAAAAATAAAAGTTAAAACTATCAGATAGGAAGTGAAGAGTGAAGACAGAAACATTTACCAGAGATGCTCTGGGGAAGTTGTTCAAAAAGCTGGTTTCAAGCATTTTAAGAACAATAAAACTGTCTCGATGAAGAAAACAATATGAGAAAGCCATCGTAGAAGTCTGTGAATTAATTTATTTTCGAATAGTGTCTCCCGAGAAAACAAATATGTTGCTAATGTTTAATCCAACTGTAGATACATCTGAATTCTTCACATGGCCAAAGTATTCTTGCAATAACAAAACAATGGTAAATGACATAAAATAAATTAGAGCAAATTTACTTGTATCGGTAATGATGTTAGACAGGGAAGAAATACCAAACCAGAGGCATCCAGCAACAATAGTAGCATACATTTAACTTTTTAAGTAATAGTATTCTCAAGCAGATCTTATTCAAGCAAAAACATGCAAAATTATTGGATGACTGGATGAGTTACTCTTAAACACACCATCTAATTCACGGATCGCATCTTGCGCATCCCTGCGGTCATCAAAGTCAATGAAAGCATAGCCTGGGGGTCGCCGAGCAACCCAAACACTGCAACACAGAAACAATTAAAAGAAGAAAAAAAACATTATGAATTGTCAAAAAATGAAATGGATAATAGTCATAAAATATATGAATCTCACAAGCTAAACAAACAAGAAAAAATTGTAGTCAGCACTTGAAGAAAGGACAAGTATTGCTTCCTGACATACTAATGAAGCACAAAGCAAAACTAAGAAAAATGTGAAATTTCTTAGTGAACTGAGGCCCACCTGTAAAGAGCAAAATAGCAAATGTACTGTTTTAATTTTTTATATGCATGGAGATGATATGCATGCACTCAAAGGTACTAAGAGCCTAAAGAATTACTAATATAGACAAAAAAGAAAAAAAAACATGTGAGATGAAATACAACTTTTTTATGCATATGAGAAGACAGCCACATCTAATTCACTAAACCCAAATTAGTAACAGTATATGTAAATAAGGGTAATCTTTTTACTCATAAAATCTAGGAAGCATATTAAAAGATTTTGCATAGAACTAGAAATTTCTGCCTACGCAAAGAGATTCATATAAAATGCAGATTCACATTAATACATGTATTTCTGAGATATAATTGAACTAAAATATGCCACAAATAAACCAAACCAAACCAAACCCAAATTATTGGTTGCAAAATAAAGTAAATAAAAACCCAAATCTTGTAATTGAACAGTACACAAGTGAGGATTGACAAAAAAAAATCTGAACTTCACTCCTACAAGAAACCCAAAAAATTTGTATACCTGCGAATAAAACCAAAAACACGAAACTCATCTTCAAGATCTCGCTCAGAAACTCGCGGGTCCAGGTTTCCAACGTACACACGAGACATTGTCTCACAAAAGGCCTGCAAAACAAATAACTGCAAACTAAAACTCATGGACTAACCACAAAAATTAGGGTTAACAGAAGAGAAAAAAGGAGCTTCGCTTTCCCGGAAAATTTTCCGAGAATTATAAAACTTAGGAAAGATTACTAGACCAAGTAAAAAGTAGTAAAATTTTGCGGATTGGAAAATAGCACGGAGCACATGGGAATCAAATGGAAAAGAGAGACTCGCGATCGATCTGAACCTGGAACGGAGGGAATGGGAGATGGCAGAGAAACCCTAGCAACTGTATCAGCGTTTCTCCTTTTGTCTGTTCGAAAGAAAGGAGGTGTTGCTGTTCTGCTTTCGGTTTATATTGAAGGGATGTGTATTTTATCATTCAAATTTGTCCAAACAATTGAAATGACTTGATTAGTTTTCACTCTTATTTTGGCATTTTAACTCGTTTTTTTTAGAACAATGCTACTTGTACAAAATTTTGTACAAAAATAATTGTAAAAAATAATGTGTCAATTAATGAGAAATGACACATCAAAAAGCATATTGGTGACTTGGCCTAATGACGAAGAGCCACGTGTCCAGGTCGTCTAAAAAATCGGTTGTTTGGTAAAAAACTGACTTAACGGAGGTATAAATTGTGCAAATTACCAAATTGCCCATGAGTATTATAATGAGATATATGAAACAAAATAAATGAAACAAAATATGATATTCAATTTTTTAACCGAAAATGCTGAACATAAAACGGTCAACCGTATTTTAAAACGGTCTACCGTTTTTTATCAGTAAATAAAATATAAGTTACGAGTAAGTTATGGAGAATTTTTTTATTGATTTAGTTTTTTTATAAAAAGAAAATTTTGACGTGATTTTTAAAAATTATATAAAATCCAAAAGATAAAATAAAGATATCAAAATATACCTAAAAAATTCAACAATGCATTTTCATCTATTGAGAAAATTTGATATTTTTTAAATATTATTTTGGATATTTTTGGTTATGCCCCTGGACTGGAATTTTTTATTTTAGCTCATGCCTTGGTAGTGACGTGACATTTCTCCAGTGACATGATAGCTTGCGTGGAAGGTATTGGTGACGTGACGAAACAAGTAATCAAGGTTAAAATAAAAAAGTTTAAGGGCCAAAACCATCTGTCAAATAGGCAGGTGCTAAAACTAAAAAAATTGTCAATCCAATAGAAACAAAACTAATTAATCTATTTTATTATTGAACCAAAATATTTAGTTGAAGTGAATAAAAACTAAACATTAACGAAGCAATCAACAATAATATACAACTAAACAAAGCATAAAAGAATAATATAAGACATAAACCCAAGCATCGTTGGGTTCGAACACTAGTTGTAATAAGTTAGTATCTCATATAATCACGAGAATACAAGAGATATATATGACATTAATTAACTTTTTCTTAATTATTTTCAAAATAAATATAAAGAAAATGAATTACATATTTCGTTCACTATAATTCGAATTGTTTGTCCAAAGTTTTTTTCGAAACTAAATAAATGAATTATATAATTTACAAGTTAATCTTTTGGGCATTTGTCCATAGGGTAATCTACAATGGGTATTTTCCGACCACAAAAAAACAAATATATGGCTTATTGTTATCCTAACCTTGCTCCTCCCTTTTCTCCCCAAAATAAGCAAGTCAATCACAACCGCCAACCCACCCTCTCACAATTGAAAACGAAAAAACAAAAACAAAAGAAAGAAAAAAAAAACGAAAGCTTAGCTTTGTGATTGTGATTGTGATTGAGATTGTGAGAACATTAGCAAATATTTGAGCAAACACAATACAATCCTCTCTAATCAATAAACCATAACCAAAAAAGGAAGGAAAATATGTCTACGCCAAGCCAAAAAGAGAAATGCTATAAAATGAGAGAATTTGTTCACTCGCATGACACCGTAACGTTCTTGAGCCTCATATGCATGGTGGTCTT
Source organism: Pelargonium citronellum (assembly GCA_036897665.1). Taxonomy (NCBI): domain Eukaryota; kingdom Viridiplantae; phylum Streptophyta; class Magnoliopsida; order Geraniales; family Geraniaceae; genus Pelargonium; species Pelargonium citronellum. The sequence goes on along the minus strand of JAYMSZ010001468.1, from coordinate 4,917 downwards.
TTCCTACATTGGACACCAATTCCTCCGACGCGTTTCTCAACCTCGCATTGTCTCTGATATCATCGTAAGTTTCTTTAATTCATTTTCTTCGCATTTTCTTGTGCCGCAAGCCACTCACTTCCTCCATTATGTTTTATTGTATGCGCAGGTAGGCATATTGTTTGGTAACATAAAGGGGATCCGAAATTTGTTTAGTGAACAATCTTTTCAAACCTTAAATTTCCTGATGGACTTTGGTATGATGCTCTACATGTTCGTCTTAGGCCTAGAAATGGACCCTTATATGATGTTCAAAACATTTACTAACGAAGCTAAAGTGGCCTACGCTGGGATGCTCTTAACGTTCGTAGCAGCTTGTTCTGTAGTAACATTTTTGGATATGGCAAATTACAAGAGCGTGCTCTTTACCCTCGCTATGTCGGTCAATGTTTCTGGCACAGCCTCCCCGGTCCTATCCCGCCTCATTACAGATTTAAAGATAGGCAAGTCAGACATTGGAAGGTTAGTTATAGGTGCAGGAACACATTCTGATTTTGTATCCTCTCTGCTCATTTGCATTGCCTGGATCTTTGTTCAGTTCCCAAAGAACGAGAAGGGGTATATAAGGAACCTTAGTGACATATTGAAGATGATTTTGGCTCTGCTGATACAATTGGTGTTTGTAGCCAGAGTTTCCCCGATTTTCATGAATTGGGTTAATAACGAAAACCCGGAGGGTAAACCCATGAAGGGCTCGCACTTGGTCCTCTCGCTTGCTTTCATGGTCATAGCTTGCAGCTGCTCGACTTTGCAGGGTTATAACCCGATGCTGAGTGCATTCATGACGGGGATTTTCTTGCCCAACCAAGGGAGGATGTCGAAGTGGGTAACCGGAAAGATCAACTACTTGCTAGGCCTTCTGTACCCAATTTTTTTCTTCTGGATGGGGCTTCAAGCTGATCTTCGCAGATTTGAACCTGCACATTTATTTACATGGATAAGATTGGTAGCACTTTTGGCAATTGCAATAGGTGGAAAAATTCTGGGGGTCGTTATTGCTGGAATGATCTTGGGGTTTAACTGGCCAGAATCAGTGGCACTGGGATTGTTTCTAGCTACCAAGGGCCATTTTCATGTATACTTGACCATGGTTGCAAAAAGAGTAAGTCATCTTCATGAATATTATTTCTTTATCTCTCGCCATTCGAACAAACTCCCAATTTATTGCTATGTGTTCTTTGAATCAAATGCAGGTTGAAATCATATCTATTTCAACAAGCATTGTCATAGTAGTCGTGTGCTTTGTGACCATTGTGTATGCACCAGCAAATGTGGCTCGTATCATCCACCGTGCAAGGAAACGATCACCAACTTTTCGAACAACCCTTCAATGGCTTGATCCATCACATGAGCTTCGTATCTTGTTGTGTGTTCAAGGGCTTCACAATGTGCCCACCACAATCAATTTCATGGAGATTTCTCGAGGAACACCAGAACCTGGGATAGTAGTTTATGTCGCTGACATGATTGAGATGACAGACCAGATAGCAACCACCATGGTGCAGAGTGATGGTGTGGAGACAATGACTGTGACCGACATGTCGGTGACAGAAATGAGAGAGAAAATCACAGCTCCCATTCAAGCATATGTATCAGCAAATGGCGGAGGCATGACGCTCAAGCGGGTGCTCGCTCTCAACACCTTCAGTGGCATGCCCCAGGATATCTGCCTTATAGCAGAAGACTTGATGGTAGCATTAATCATCTTGCCATTTCACAAGAACCGGAGACAAGATGGGACGATGGATGCAGGTCACACTGGATTTCGATATGTCAATCGAAAGGTAATACAACAAAACTTATCAGAAAAGAAGTCCAACACATTGTAAAATGGAATACACCAAAACAGTAACCTTATTTTTCTTTTTCATTGTCACAGCTACTCAAGAGTGCCCCTTGCTCTGTGGGAATCCTAGTGGACCGTGGTTTTGGGACGATTGAGAAGATATCGAGCTCACACGTGACTGTCTACGTGGCAGTCATCTTCATGGGCGGTAAGGATGATCGAGAAGCACTCGCTTATGCCGGGTATGTAGCACTGCATCAAGGAGTGAAACTCACAGTTATAAGATTCTTAGTAGATACTGAAGCAGAGAATATGAGAAGAGCAGCTTATAGAATAAATAGTAAAGAGCATGAAGAGGAGATGAAACTTGACGACGAGAGCTTTGCTGACTTCTACGAGAGGCATATAGCAGTTGGGCAAGTTTCTTACACAGAGAAACATCTTGCGAATTCATCAGAGACATATTCTACACTCAAATCCTTGGAAGGGATGTACTCACTCATAATTGTGGGACGAGGCTTGAGGGTGAATACGTTGTTGACTGTTGGCATGAATGATTGGCAGCAATGTCCTGAATTAGGTCCCATTGGGGATGTTCTTTCAGGATCGGACTTCTTGCTCACCACATCCTTTTTGATCATCCAGCAAGCAAATCTAAAAGGAGAGTTAGACGGCCTTGATGACGACTTCTCTGTCATGTAGATATTACCCTAGTAAGATAGCTAGATTCAAAGATTAGGTTCAAACACAGAAAGACAAGTAAAAGCCACAATCTCTGTATAGATCATACTTCTTAGAAGAACGAAACGAGTGACAACATCGACAAAAAGGATGGAAATCAACTCACCATTTGTACCTAGAAACGTGTATCGCCAGAGGACCAAAACCTTAGCAGTAGTACATAGCCTGCTTCATTGTGGCTGGCAAATTCTGACAGATTGCGGCTCTAAATCTCCCGGCCGGATGACATTGGATCATAGCTTTGCCGGTCATCCCAACCTCCAATGTTAAATGATGCTCTCAAGTCTCAAGGGCTGAAACCATGAAAGCATGTGTCAAGATGATTTTTTTCTTGCATGTTGCCATGTTGTGTCATGTATCACTCTACTCCACAATGTAGCCTTTAGGGTAGGATGATAAAACAATATTGCAGTGTATCAAATCCTAATTCCAATGCATCCAGTAATCTCTTCAGAGCAGTTAACTAAACTACCACCTTGAATCATTTTACATCTTTCATGAAAAGATTGTATATGGGAACTGATACTGCTATATGTTTATTTAATATATCAGCACCCATTGCCTGCATCCAACATTTCACCATAATATATAATTCTAAGGCATGTGAAGCCTGTGGAAAATCTAAATGCTTGTTGCAAGCAAAATCTTTGACAAGCAACAAGAGTACCTTCCAAACACATTTTACATTTTTCCCAGTAAAACCGTCATGTATATTCAACTGAACCTACAACCGCATAAAGCAATAACTCCAGAAGATATAACATGGATAAAAGATTTGTATAGAATGTCAGTTCTAAAATATATTCCATTTCTAACCCAGTAATTTGACAAAATCCTTTGTTACAGAAAAGTTGATACTTGACATGACTTTAATAAGTTGCTTGTAGATTACAACCATCCAAACAAAGTAAAGTTTGATAACAATTGCAGTTCATTCTCTTGTTCCATCAAACAAAACACAGGTCGCCGACTGCATTTCAGTAATCCCTTGAATGCTTTGCAACCTCAGCCTATAAACAATGAATTGAACTTTAAATAAGTGACACTTCATATAACAACAATGTAGTAATTCTTAGAAAAATGTATGAGATCAAGTTCTAGCAGTATGATTATGAGCTTCATCCAAGAACTGGTACTCAAAAGGCCACACTTCAAATCACAAGCAATGAAAAATTGTAAGCTCTGCAAATCAAGCCAATCAGTTCCTGGGTTTTCAATCATTGATCTACAAGGCAGCTGAAATCAAGATGGCAGCATAAACCCCAAGATGGGACCACTTGTATCAGGGTCAAGGTAAATATAAAGTATGTATATCTATTAAAGCTATGTGAAAATTGGGCTAGTGTTTTAAAGCTTGAATGCCTTGCAAAATCGGGATCAAGCTCAAAATCATACGCTTATCAATTCGCGTACAGATTCAATCACAAACAAGCCACCACCACATCACTCTAACCAATAATATTGGAGGACTCTCCCTATAAATACCCCTTGGGTACAAGGTTTAATTCATTTTCTACATTCTTTACACTTGACACTTCTCATTCTCTTATTTTATTAGTGCTCTGAGTTCAAAATGCAGAGATATGACTCTCAACACATGTTCTCTTTTGCTGATAAAAAGGTAGTCCCACACCAAATGATCTGAATGCATTTGAACAAGGCATCCATTCAACATATGTTCTCCCTTAATGACACCCAGATCAAAAGAAGAAAGGGAGTTCAATACAAGTTATCTGCTATACAACATCTACAAACAGTTTTTGGAGATAAACTAAGAGAAAATACACATCATCTATGTTCAATATGAAACCATTAACCACCAATGTAAAAGCAATAATATTGTTGGTCACTAGGATTCTGAGGAAATCTCTTCAATGCAGCTTGTTGTAACACTATCATGTCATAAATGCAAAAATAGCTTTACAGTAAATCATGAGAAGTATCTATAAAAACCATAGTTTCAATTTAATAGCATTATCTTGGTAGATAGCTTTTATTTGTTAGGACTTAGGAGGCACTTACATGAAACTCACAAGACTATATCCTAACAACCAGACTATTCTGACAACTAAAACAGTATCTCCAATCTTGTGACTAATACAAATAAATGGGGCATCCAACTTTAGAGCCAAGTTGTGACTAAAACTAATTCCTACCAGAAGCCAAAGCATTAAGAGGTAACTTGATGGCTGTAAAGATAGGGGATATCTATGTTTTAAATCTACCTTCCCATACCAGTTGTGGTCAAGAAAATCCAAATAAGCACACTGAGGCGCACTTGAGGCGCGAGGCGCACTTTGGAGCCTCAAAATGGCTGAGGCGAGACGACTTAGGTTAGGCGCACGAGGCAC
>JAYMSZ010001467.1:0-14287 GCA_036897665.1 Pelargonium citronellum | reverse complement strand
TTCGAAAGCCCGATGAGTACTAAAAAAGCCAGTCTGATTTCACGGTGGTTGCTCCGTGCATGTATGGTCGCTTTGTGCGCAGCAACTCAGTGTACACTAAGAACTCGGGAGCTGATCGGGAAAGAGATGACCTGCGATGGAGAAAGACCGTTTCTTTAACAGCGCAGGCCTGGTATCGAGCTGCATTTGCTTTCCTATCTCCTTCTGATAACCCCGTGGTTCCTCTGATGCGTTTGGCAACTCTATCAGCCCAACCGGCACATATAGCCTGTCCTAAAACATCTTCCTCGTTTAGTAACAGAGGGTGCTTATCGGATGAAACTCTCCAGGCATGTTCAACATCCTCCATAGCTCCATGAGTCCACGAGAAATCTTGCTCGGAGCCACAGGAACCACTTTGATTAAACACCAGTTGAAGTAACTGCTTTCTCAGCTTGGACATTTCTTCCATCGTCTTCATATGCAGCGCAGTGTCATTGCAGAACTCTGCGGGATGTTCAGAAAGTTCAAAACACTGTAGAGCATAAGCAATAGTCAGAGCATCGCTGCTAGGGTTATAAAATTTTGCACGGGACGCGCCAACAGCTTGCTTTAGTTTCTTTTTTCTTAACTTTTCTTGCTTGTCGGCAATCTCTTTTCCATCAGATCTCTCATCCTCCTCCAAATCATTTTTATTAGATTCACTTCCTTCAAACATCATGATAAAAGGATTTGACAGACTCAAAGCAGCTGCTGCTGCAACGGCGTATCCCAGAACCAAATTGGCTCTGGCGTAATTTTTTACTTTCTTCATAATTTGTATAACAGTTAGGAGCATCCGGGAGTGTCGAGGACTCATGGGGTAATGTGCCATGGCCTTACCTAATGGTGTCAGTCTCCCATTGGCGTCGAGTGCTTCAAGAGCCTTCAAACAACGCTCTGCTTCAACCAAGGTAGTAGCCTCCGGAGGAGTTGGAAATGGAAAATTTGCAACCTGGAAACAAACAACACCAGAAAACCAATAAGCTAGTATACATAGTTCCAAACTTAAAAGATCGGGATGTATAACTATTTGCCTTGGAGCAAAAAAATGGAACAGACCGCAAGAATAGCCTGGATTAGAATTTTTAATCAGGAATGGGAATCGAGAATCAGAATGAGAATGATATTTTCATTGTTCATGTTTGGATTTGGATTTTTTTTTTGTCAAGAGGAATCTCAAACCCAATATCCGAATGCTACCTAAGTTCTCAATGAATAAACATCATTTTCATACCATCCATATCGTCAAAGAGAAACATACAGAAGATTTTACGAAGGGGTAAATTTTATTAGCAGAAGAAAAAATAGACCTCACCTTATCAATACCAATAGATTTCATGAGAAGAACGACACCATCAACAGGTATTTTACAGATTTCTGCGCAAGAGAAATCAGGAAGTGTGTTACAGAAGACTGCAGAAGAATAAAGACGGTAACAGTGGCCAGGGCCTGTTCTTCCCGCCCGTCCTGCACGTTGAGCAGCTGATGCCTTGCTTATCCATTGTATTTCATACATTTCCATACCGTTGGAAGAGTTGTAGTTTTTCACTTTTTCTCTTCCAGTATCAACTACATATTTTATGCCTGGAATAGTCAATGATGTTTCAGCCACGTTAGTGGCAACAACAACAAGCCGCTCTCCTTCCTTGACCTTATCAAATACATGAAGCTGAGCGGCTGCAGGAAGCATGGCGTAAAGAGGCAGAACTCGCAATGCACCAGGACAGAAACCGCTACCTTCTCCCTTAATCTTCCTTGAGCTAGAAGTGGATTGGTGCAAGGAATCTTCTTGAGTAACAGGAGTAGACTGTTTGTCCTGAGAGTCAGAGTGTAATGTAGGTTTTCCCGATAAAGCTTCAAAAGCAGCCTTTAGTGAAGTAAGGCCCTCATCGCCCCCTAATTTATTTAGAAGGTTACCATCATCCTCTATGGTTTCCAGATCCTTTGAATCCTCATCATCGCCAGCAAATTCTAGATCACTCTCAGATTCTGAATCATATGAATCATCCGACTCCTCATCAAAATCATACTGATCTTCATCAATAGAGCTGAATCTGTCTGTTTGATGATCGGCTGAATCTCCATTGATCTCACATGCTTCATTGATCTCCTTCATATCAATACCCTCGGTAGAGTTTGTTTCAGAGGAAATAGTAGACTCATTTGTAACATTCCGTTTAGAAGTACTTGCAAGTAGTTCCTTTGACGCTTTATGTAGTTTCTTGCACAGGTACTCTACTTCTCTCTGCCCAGTGACAAAGACAAGTATACCTCCCTGTGGTAGCCTCTTGTGAATTGACATTATCTTTTTATAGGCTTGACCAATATAATCCACAATCTCGGTTCTCTTTGAAAAGTGTACAGTAACAGGAAACTGTCTGGTAGGAACTTCAATAACAGGTGGTGGATTATGAAATAACCTTCTTCCCGAAACAAAATCTTCCACCCGCAAGGTGGCACTCATCAGCACTAGTTTTAAGGGATAAATCATATTTTCAGGATTTACACTTTGTCCTGAGCAAATCATCTTTTGCTGCTTCTCATATAAATCCTGTCATAAGCCCATAATCTTATACGGTGAGAAGACGGTCAAAGACATTTTGTTGAATTAAACAGCTAATAGTGATAAATTGTGTTTAAATCTTCACCTGGCGTAATCGAATTACGCGAGAAAGCATGCCGATAAGTATGTCTGTGTTCAAGCTCCTCTCATGAGCCTCATCCAGTATTAAGACAGAGTAGCGCTTCAATAAAAAATCATTCTGCAGCGTATGCAAGGTTAAGATTAAAAAGACATCCACAGAGCACATAATAAAATAAATTTGTCAAAATAGTAATAAAGAAGTCAAGAACAAAAGTAGGTCCATAACCAAAAGTTCTTCTTGGATAAAATACTAAAATGGTCCCTAAACTATTGGGGCATCATCAATTTGGTTCATCAACTAATTTTATGTCAAAATGGTCCCCCAACTATTGAAAGTCCACCGAAACAGTCCTAGATATTGGTTTCAATCTTTTTAAAAATCTAATGCCGCATCAACAAAACTAACAGAAAATCCAATGGAAGTAATGAGGGGACCATTTTGGACGGTTTTCAATAGTTGGGAAGACCATTTTGGCATAAAATTAGCTCGGAGACCATATTGATTGGGTCATGATAGTTCAGGAACCATTTTGGTAGTTTTTACAAATCCTTGCCGCCATTAATTGACTTTTTTTCAAGATTCAAAGTCGGCACTCAAATTTTGGACCCCTTGACCATGATAACTAGACATCCACAGATAGAAAGTCCAACTTGTACAAAAACAAATGAGCAAAATGTTGTGATCATATACTGGCTCTTCTTCAAAGATCATTCGCATAAGCAATCACCATATAGAAGGAAACTGTAAATGTAATAGTCAGTTGGAGAAAACAAATCACCTGAACTTCTCGTAGTAAAATTCCATCTGTCATAAACTTGATGGAACAATTCTTTCCAATCCTTTTGTCATGCCTAACTTGGAACCCAACCTCTCTACCTAGATGAACACCGAGCTCATATGCGACACGCCTGGCAGTGGCAAGAACAGCTACACGGCGCGGTTGAGTAACACCTATTATACCACTTCTAGTACTGGACAAATTTGAACCAAATCCAGCTTCATAAAGGAACTGAAAAATGGCCGTAAAATGTTCAAAATTAGTAAAGTTCCTGAGAGGATTTTAAGTCTTCACCAATCAGGTGAACTGATATCAAGCATGAAATATGACTTACCTGAGGAACTTGAGTGGTTTTACCACACCCAGTCTCTCCACAAATAATTACAGCAGAGTGCTCATTTATAGCTTCCATTATTTCTTGCTCCATCATCACTATAGGAAGGTCCTTCCTATTATTCTCAATCTCATTTGGCCTTGATACATGCACTACAGTTGGGGCAGTTAGAGCTCTCTGCGCAAGACAATCTGTTGAAGTACTTGTCCTGCTGATATTTACAGCTGGGCTTTCATTTTCCCTATCCTGTTCCATGCCAAAACCAGATTCATCTATGAGTCAATAACAATATAATGATCAACTAATAGTCAAACAAATGCCATCGTTCTCAGACTCCATAAGGAGAAAAGATTCTGCAGTAAACAATACTAGTATCATCCCAATTAAATACTAGCTACATGTAAGTATACTGGGAAAAATAAACTAGAACGTACAGATATACATCAAACGCAAATGTATATAGGTGAAATCATTGATGTAAATTTAAGATACGGCAAACAAATTAGACAAATAGAGCTAAAAATCTATTTTGGTGATCAATGTCACTTCTTACATATACATTATTAGCTATCTCTTGCACATGCTACTTACTGTGTTCCTTTTTCTTTTATTTTCTGCGGGTAAGTTCATATATCCACTGCAGGTTTGAAATAACTCTTTCTGATTCAGTTGCATATGTAAAAACTATAGTGTATAAAACATACCGCCGAGGTTGTGATTTTTCTGCTATCATCGTTACATAATGAGGGTGAAGTCTCTCTTTTTTCTTCAGCCGTTGTGTTGTTTATTAAACCAGTAACTTCAGACCCACCAATTGAACAAGGTTCATTGTGACAAACTGGCTCTGGAGAAGAGTTCAAAGAAACAGATGTGCCATTTGCAACTTCTCTTGGTAAAATCACTGGTGAAGCAAAATCCTCTCTTTGTAATATCACTGATTCCTCAGGTTCAATAGCACAAGACTCATTATCAACAGCCCTTTTGTTGATGGGAGTATCACTCTGTTTTAGTTCTAACCCTACCTTCGAAAACTGTACAGCCCTCCAACGTTTTTGCCGCATAGTTTCAACCTGCACGAGTATTGGCCCCATAAGTACTCAATCCAGCAAAACTTCTCTACAGTGCCAATTGTCATCATCTAATGATACAAACCTGACCAATACTATGTGAAGACTGCAGGAGAGCATACGCATCCTCCGGGATCTTGTGTTTCCTGAAAATATATCAAATATAGTATCAGATATGTTTCATCAATAGAGAACAAACTACAACAAAAACAATCCTAAACGGGGTAAAAAAAAACTGTGATACATACTTCAACATTTCCATACTTTTTGATAGCAAAAGTTCTTTCTCTTTCTCCTCCTACAAATATATATATCAGATCATATCCAATATTTTAAACTAAAGAACCGAATAAAAATCACATTCCAACACAAGCCAACCTCTAACTTCTTCAGCTTTCTCTTTTGAGAATTGCTCAGTTTCGGTTTATGCTTCTTGTCATCCTTTAGTTTTCCCTATACCCCAAACAATAAAACAAAGAAACATTCAAACTCCACTTAGACAAAACAAAAGGAAGGAAATATTTAGGTAGGTTTTGGGTTAAAATCTTAAAGCAAACATGAACAATGAGAATCTCATTCTTATTCCTGAACAAAAATTCTAATCCAGACACTAGCTTAGTATAGTGCATGTACCTGATCAGTTCGTTTCCGTTTGTTTTTCTTGCTTCCAGGCATAACCATTGCATTACTATCATCTCCATTCAAGCTATTAAATAAAAAAAGTTCATTAAAAACACCAAAACCATTCAAATTCTGAAACTATGATGATAGCTCTTATAGATTAGCGAGTACAATGCAATATATAAAATAAATTGTGAAACTTGAATTTTCATAAATTTGCTCAAAAGAACTTATAGACACAAATTAGCTCATCAAATACCTGCTCGAACATTCTTCGAACTTCTGGTCCTCAAACAACTTCGAATTTTCCACAGACACCTCCATCAAGCCACCTTCGACTTAACTCTAAAAGATACTGAAAACAAACAAACAAACAATAAACATACCAAAAAAAAAAAAAAACTAAGAATCGATACTTAGTTACAGAGCAAAACCGACCGAAATTTGAATTACGAACAAAATTCCAGTAAAAACATAAAACAATACTTGTTACGGAACAAAACTCGAGCTCTTTCTTGCATTATAGATGAGAAACTTCTGTAAAATAACAAAAATTGAGCTCTTACCAATGAGCTATGGCGGCTGTATCTGTGACAGAGGAGATGAAAAAAAAAAATCACTCGCACTGTGCTTTCTTGGAGCTTAAGAAAGGTCTGTTGATGGTATTGAGAGAGAAACGGACATGAACAGAGCAAAAAAACGCAGAGAAGAGAGGTTGAGGAAGCGAAGAAGATGGAAGTGACATTGCCCTAATAAAATTGGGCCTAACTAATAAAATTGGGCCTCATTGATTTAATCACAAGTAGATTTTCATGTGGGCCTAGGCAGAGGCGGTCATTTAGCTCTAGAGGGTTCACCTTTGCCGGAAAAGATTCGATTATTCCTTGAACTTTTGTGTTACATATCTTCTCATAATTATGTTTCATTTTGTTTCTTTCGGATAGAACGCCAAAATAACATCGTTTTAGGCGTGGTTTGTTAGAAAAATAAAACGTTTTTGCTCCATCTATTACAACTACATGTTGACATGGACTAAATTCTCACGTGACATGATGATCACCCTAAGCTGACGTGGAACTTCAAAACTGGCTACAATCGATAATATGAGTTTAATTATAAAAAAATAGTATAGTCCAATAACTTAAACCATGTTAAACCTTATTTAGTGGCTGAAGAAAAAAAATGGTAAAAAATGACCATGTTTTTTTACCTTAAAAGATTCAAATAATCAAATTAAATAACAATGAAATAACAGGACTTAACTAAAGCAAATGTCAGAAAAAGAAAAAAAACGAAAGCATAAGCCACCTTATTCCCATTCAACTTGTATTGCTTGAAAAACGTGTAAGATATTAATATCAAACATTATTCACATTATCCGACATATTATTTGACACATTATTATAATTAATTTACAATTATATTCTTAAGTGTACAAGTCTGGTGTATCACAGCACTACTTATTAATTACGTATGCATGTTTTAGAAGTACTAACACAAACACGACACAATTACAAAATATATTGAATTATTCAACACAAACATGACACTATTACAAAATATGTAAATCTAAACATTTTGTCATATTCGTATTATCGTATGTCATGTTACGACACAAATTATTGTGTATTATTGGTTAAGGAATTGAAAATCATATTAACACACATCTACAATACAAATGCTATCTAATAGGAATCTGAATAGTTTGTCTATCAATGCTATATCCAAACCAAATCAATATATTTATGATACAAATTCAAAAGAATATAATATAAATTCGTAATAAAACCCATTGCCAAACTATACATTATTATATCTAATAAGTCAAATCCTTTGTTATTAACCCATCATACCAAAATCTAAACTCTGAGAAATTGTTAATAACATTGTTCTCGAAAAGAATTCCGATAGAATCTCTTATTTTCCGATCCATCTGATAATTGTTGCTGCAAAAAAAATCTGCGTCGGGATTGGATCCGAAATCCAAGTGAATAAAATTTGAAATGCTAGCCAGATGGGCCAATCATTTTCTCAGGCACCACGAGAGAATCAAATTCTTCGCTGCTGAGCACTCCTAGTTTCATTGCAGCTTCCTGCGAAGAACAGTCAAGCTTTTGTGAGATTTAATGATTAACCGGTCTGAACCGCTTACAGAAACCGAAACAACCAATACAATCAAACACATCAATCCTCCACGCTATGATATAATAGTGTTGACATAATTGTGTTATCATGTCGTGGGTGCTTCAGAGGTGCTAACACAAACACAGCACGATTACTAAATGTGTTGAGTTATCGAACACAAACATGATAAGGTTATAAATATGTCGGGCCCAAACACGCTTAAATTTTGTTGTGTTCGTGTTGGGTCACACATTGTGTCCCAAACTGCCAGCTCTAAATTATTATGTGCAACTCCTACACAATGAAAAGCAATGAAAGGCAGCCCCATGCACGAGACTCACGCCATTACGGGACCTGAGGATGGTCGTTTTTGTACACAGCCTTACCCCTTGCTTTTGCAGAGAGGATGTTTCTCGAACTCAAACACGTGACCTTAAGGTCACAAGGCAGCAACCTTAGCATTGTGCAAATGCACTCTCTACAAACACTATGCATGAATGTCTGGATAATAAGTGAATCTAGATTTTCTTCATTCAGCGCAACAAATGACAAGGATCGGTGAAAAGCAATATGAAACAATACACACATTGATAATATGATTATTATATTAGCAGATAAGCCCGTAATCGTATCTGATAGAGGATTAGTTCATCATGCACTACAGAATCTGATAGTCACAAGGATAAGAGAAGAAATCACCTTTAGAGTGCTTCCTTCCTTGTGGGCTTTCTTGGCAACTGCTGCGGCGTTGTCATAACCAATTTTCTGAAGCGACGACACAGCTTAGGCCATTAAAAAAAAAGGAAAAGAAAAACGGATAAAAAATCAGAGACGAGCAGAGGGCTAGATACTTACCGGGTTCAAGGATGTGACAAGCATTAGTGACTGCAACGTCATGCCAATTGATATAGCACCAGAATATCAGACAACATAAGTATATAAATTTATAAACCGTAATCAATTTGAATGTATCAACTAACCTCGTGCAGTAATTTTGAAATTCTTTCCCTATTGGCTTGAATTCCTCTCACACAGTTCTTCTCGAAGGAAGCAGATGCATCTCCTACCAATCTTACAGACTGCCATAAAAGAGCATAAAACCAAGTGAGTATTCAAGTACCAAGAATACTTAACAATGCAGCAGTAGACACAATAGGAAAATTTGGATGACATATTTAGTAAGAACATCTTGGTCAGGTCAACAAAATAGAGGACTTCCAATCCACGCCGCCAAGAACACAATTGCAAAACTATCTACAGTTGTAGAAGTGCAAAACTTAAAAAACATTTTCCAGCCAAACTCTGGATAGTGTTTTTTTTTTTTTGGTATGTATATACCAAGAATTTTCAACATTTGCAATTAGATTTTGACAAGGACAAACTGGTAGATTGAAGTACTATACCCTAAATGTTGGCCTCGAGTAATAGATGCATAATATTAATAATTTGGGACCTCCTACATAAGGTGCTAGACTTCTGAAATAACAATATGCACAAGTTCTTTGATATGAATCTCCACAATATAACTGTAATAGAACTTACATGTAGAAGAGCATTAGCAATCATTGGCTTGAACACATTCAATTCAAAGTGGCCATTTGATCCACCAACCGTAATAGCCACATGGTTTCCCATAACCTGTAAGGTTATAATAATTTTTTAATCATTAGGAAGGAAAGATCCTATAATGACTAGCCGAGTAACAACGAACCAACACACAGGAGCAATTTGAAACTGTGTACTTCATAATTCAAGTATCTCAATCAATCCACACTGAGTTCTCAAGCTGTTTATATCATCGTAACAAACTAGAAATGAAAACACCAAAATTTACCTGAGCGCAGACCATTGTGAGAGCCTCACATTGGGTAGGGTTAACTTTACCCTGAAACAGAACAAGCTCACTTTGTGATAAAGCCTAACAATGAGGTCAAGGCAAAGTAGCTATTGCAGGCAACATTTAGCATTTTAGGCATAAACAAGTACGTGAAAACGAGATGAGGATCTTACAGGCATGATAATGCTGCCTGGCTCATTCTCAGGAAGAATGAGCTCACCAAGGCCGCAACGAGGACCACTGAAATAAGGAAAACATAACAAAAGCTGTAAAAATATTGCGAAACACAAAAAAGCAAAGAGAACACTGAAATAAACTATACATACCTTCCTAATAGACGTATGTCATTTGCAATTTTCATCAGTGACGTAGCAACTGTGTTAATGGCTCCACTAGTTTCAACAAAAGCATCATGTGCAGCCTGGAAAAAAAAAATCAGCATGCGAAAAGATGTTATGATGTGGGACATACAATGCCAATGGTCAAGGAGTAGCAGAAGCAAAGAAAGTAGGGAATTAGTGACTTACCAAAGCTTCAAATTTGTTCTCTGCTGTTATGAAAGGTAAGTTTGTTTCCTCGGCTACTGCTGAAGCTATCTTTACATCAAACCTAGATGAACTCAGACTATGAGAATTGTAAACATAAAGTAGGGATGCATTGCAAACAATGCAATATATATATATATATAGTTGTAAAGTTAGTTAGAAAAACAAAAAGGTATTAGTTAGTTTATGCACACAGCAAATACTACCTCCTAAGGTAGTAGCAGTCTAAGGCATATCCACTTGTGTTCAATACTAAGAATAACTCTATGAAATAAGTCGTATATATGAAATAAATACCCCTTCTTTGTGTTCAACCCAGTCCCCACAGCTGTACCACCCTGTGCAAGCTGCTCAAAAATATTTCCAATTTGTAAAAATTATAAAGCAAAAATAGAGAAAAGAATAATGGTTAGAAGCCTAGAAGGTATATGTGCACTACCAACCTGATACATGCGAGGCAGAGTGCACAAGATCCTATCAATTCCATACTTCACCTGCATGTAGAGAGATGGCAACAAGAAATTACTCCCAGTATCAATCTTTTTGAACGAAAGATATATCAACCAAATGGCATATTAACATATGGTAAGCTAACCTGTGTAGAATAACCGCTAAACTCTTGCCCCAGAGTTAATGGTGTCGCATCTTGAGTGTGAGTTCTTCCAATTTTAACAATATCTTTGAATTCAATAGACTGATACAAAAAACAAGCATATTAATATTAGAAGTATATATGCAAAAGCATGTACATTTAAGTGAAATGGAAACACACTTAACAATATAACCTACATAAACTTCTAGTGTGTTTCTGTCCATGCAAACACTATTACACACATATACCAAATTAAAGAAATAAAATAAATCACTAAAGCAGTATAGAGGAAATCATCATGCATGTACAACAAACCTTTGAATGCAGAGAAGAATGCAAAATTTTCATTTTTGGTACTAGTCTTGAATTTATTTCCATTGCAGCTGCAATGTGCATGACCTGCATAAACAAAACAACAGAACTTAAAAGAAAGCAAATAACCAGGCATGTAATTAAAACTAACATTTGATGTGTAACTAGTCTAAAAGTGAGGCAGAACATTAGAGACCACAAAAGGCTTACTGTTGGGAATGTGTCGTTAGAAGATTGTGATCTGTTTACATGATCGTTTGGGTGGACAAACTTCCCACCACGCTTATGGCCAAGAATCTCAGCTGCTCTGTTTGCAATAACCTAGAAAAGTTCACATTTCCTGATAAGCAAAAATTATCAATCATATATAATAACAAACTAGGAATTGTATGTTGCTGAAGTAATTTATCCATATGTAGCATGCAGAATTTTAACATTGATAAACACCGCTGCATCCCGAAACAAACATCATATGAACTATAAAATGAACCATTATATCAATTCTTCTAAGATCACACATTGCAAGCAAGCGTGAAAAACGGCTAGTGATCTGAATTTTGAACAGACTATCTGCAGGAATAACTGTTCCAGTAACCTTGTTGTCTCTTTAACTCAGTTACTACTTGAATGGTTAAACCAACAGCATGTATCAACAAGCACACTAACTTTTAACAGCTTAACAGAACTTTCTTTTACAGAAGACAGAAAATATAAAACAGAACAATATATAACCATGGTAAACACCCTCAAAGATAGACTAATTAATTGGCAGTTTAGCACTCTTAACATATATGACAAATTGTAAATAAAAGTCATGTATTTGCTGTGGTGGGTATATTTGTGGTGGAGAGAGGGGCTAACTTCTCCACAAATAAAAATAATGTAGGAGCAAATAAATGTCTGTGAAAGAGTAAGCATGTGCTTATAGCTATAGCAAACTACATTATCTGTAGCTAATAGCGCAGAAACCATGCACCGACCTCATTGGCATTCATGTTGCTCTGAGTGCCACTGCCAGTTTGCCATACAACAAGCGGAAAATGATCGTTCAGCTTTCCTTCAGCTACTTCTTGAGCGGCTTGCATTATAGCCTTCCCAATGGATGGATCAAGACCATATTCCATGTTCACCTACAACACAACAGAACTAAGTAAATCACTTCTAGCCTAATCAAACTACATAAAGCTTTCCAACACAAATTATCATGAAACCAAAGTGAACATGACACTGATATGAACTTACTAGCTAAAATTTGAGGTCTACAAACAAACTTGACCGGTGATTGTCAAATTGAGAGAAGCTACTCTAACTAGAATCATACCGCTACTCGCAGACAACTGCATCAGATTCTATGATTATACGATGATTACAGTATATCTATGAACTTACTAGCTAAAAATTGAGGTACACAGTCAAAAGAGGCCAGTGATTTTCACACAGCTACTCGCAAACCACTGTCTCAGATTCTATGATTAAATGATGAAATTGGCAGAAATATGAGCTTACTAGCTAAAAATTGAGGCCGGCAATAAAATATGACCAGTGATTTTTACATTGAGAAGCTACTCTATCGCAAACAACTATCAGATTCCATGATTATACAATGAAATCAGTAGAGATACGAACATACTAGCTAAAAGTTGAGGTATACAAACAAAATTGGCTAGTGATTTTTACACTGTGAAGCTACTCTAACTAGAATCATACAGCTACTCGCAAACAACAGTATCAAATTCTACCATTCGATGAAATCAGTAGAGATTGTGAACAAACCTTTGCAGCACATTTTTTCAGGATTCCAAAGGCGCGAATGATCGGTTCTGGCATTCGTTCACGTTCCCCGCCGATTTCAAAATTCTGCAACGACCTCTGAGTCTGAGCTCCCCACAACCTGCAACGCAAAAACTCAAGAATCCATCACCATAACTACAATTCAAGCTACAAAACTCTAAACAATCACGTTTCAAAATCGTCCAGAAAGTGCCTCCGAAAACGAACTTGTCGGAGGGAACTTGGATCGGGCCAAAAGTGTCTCGCTCCTCCCTGAAGGAAGTACAGTACGGTCTCCAACAAGGAACAGAGCGCAAAGCGCCGAACAGCTGCGACGACGTCGTTGATCCGCCGGAGAGCCGCCGGTACACGGCACACATCGCCATTTCCTTCTTCTTCTTCTTCGTCTAAAAGCTTGCAAGAAATGAAGAATTCACAGCATCGATCACGATCAGATACGCTAAAACAGCAGATTCATGGACGGAAGATGGATCGAACCTGAGCAGTGCTTGATTGATTGGGCTGAAATGGATCGGAGATGCAGTTTTCGAGAAAGATCAGAGAGCGACAGAGAGATGGATCAAAAGGAAGAGAGCTGAGAGTAGCAATGTAGTGCTAGGCCCATAAAGAAGGCCCATAATATTTGGGCTTTGTTTTTGGGCTTGGACATATAGAGAGGGCCCATATAAATTGGGCCCATGCATCTTTTTTGTGACAACATATTTTGTTTTTAGTCTATTTTTTCTTAACCATGATAATGATGTGATTATTCGGATTTTCGAAAACTTCAGATTGACAGAGTAAATTTATCCCGATTCGTCATAATTTTGTACACCAAAATTAATAGAGTTGCGGTATAGGAAAACGAAAAAAAAGAGTAAGACTAGAATTTTAATAAATTACGATAGAAAGAAAAATGTCCATTTTTCATAAATTTCTTACTAATTTGAATCAAAATGCAAAAATTAAGGTACAAACTTAGATTTTATTCGTACGGTAGTATCACATTTTTATTAAAATATGGGATAGATGGAAATTGGAAGCACGTAGACAGATCAACAATTATGTATGGGTCAACTAATTATTACTCCCCCACATGATCTTGAATATTTTAGTAAAATATAGATTTTGTCAAATATATATAGCTATCTAGATAAAATGGCACACATAGATTAAGTAAGTCAAACATATAGAGCCGTATCGGATCAAAATACCCTTTTTCGGGTTAGTTTTGTGTAATGATGCGTCAAGTCGTCCACAAATAAATCATGTTTGTGTCATGTAATTCAATTTGTTTTAAAATCAGATCATGTTTAGATTGACCTATTAAAAAATACTGAATTTTACACGACATACGAACACAAACTGCCACCATTACACTGCCAAGGGTTATAGCTCAATTGACAGCATATGCTAGGATTGAAGGAAAAATCTCGAGTTCGATCCCTACTGAACACATTTGAGAATAGACAAAAAGTTAAAATTACAATTATACTCCGAACAGTTTTAGACTCGAACCGTAAAACGAGTGAGGATGTCTCGTGGTCTATAAATAACAATAAAATAAATCCATACTATGTATGTTAAACTTGGTGAGAAGGCATTAGGTGTTGCCACCTCACCAAGTTTAACCATTTGGAG
>JAYMSZ010001466.1:0-14289 GCA_036897665.1 Pelargonium citronellum | reverse complement strand
CTCATACGAAAGAATTTGAAAACACGATATTGTGTGAATTACATTAAAAAATTATATAAACATAAGTAAAAACTGACATCGGTAAAAAAAATGTTAGATAATCTGAAATAACCATTTCCGTCATTCGTCAACATACTCCCGCAAAAAGCTCGAAAAATAAAAATAAAAAGCATTTCCCATGAGTCCAAAATCATATAATTATGAATCTTATTATCACGTCTATTTTGTAAAACAAATTTAAGTTTTGCAAAATTCACGCTAAACTAATTTCTGACTTAACTAGTTAACTTTACCGAACAAACACAACCTCCTGTTACCGTTGCTTTTGGATGTTTCCAATCAAAACTTCTTGCAGATTTTTATCAACATTGGAAAATGGATATATAAAGCTTGGTGACGAATCGCTCTGTTCTGGCACAGACCCAAATATTGAAAAGTAATTTAATCATCACTGTCGCTATCATCACAAATATTCTGATAATAAATTGCTTGAAAATACTCCAATCTTCGATCAGCTTACTTGCTGCACATATCCACTTCCCTTTGAGAGAGCAGATCTTGAAATCACAGATGGAGGGTATGATCCAGTGCTCCGCCAACTACGTTCCTTTGACTCCGATCAGCTTCCTGGAGCGATCGGCGATGGTCTACAGAGACTGCGTCTCAGTCGTCTTCGGCGATGTCAAGTACACCTGGAGAGAGACCCGTGAGAGATGCGTCAAGCTCGCTTCTGCTCTCTCCGATCTCGGAACTTCTCGCGGCGATGTGGTATGTTTTCTCTCCGACCAATTGGGTTGTTGTCAATTTCGCAGCTTTTTGGCTCTTAGATAGCTTTCATTTGATAGATCTATTGTTGGGTTTTTGACTTTTTGTTGGTGAATTGTGAGCCACAGGCTCAGCTGAGCAAAGAATGTGGAGTAATTGCATCAGTTGAATTGTAGTGTGGTGTTTCTGGAATTTGAGGTTGATTGTTCCAATTTGATTCAGTATTTTTGGGGAAAGTGCTGTGTATCTCAAGTAGCTGTCATGAGTGCTTGTACTATTATCATTTTGCCTACTTGAGTTGAGTGTTATTTGCAAAAGTAGGTAGGTGATGGGAATTCAATGGAGTCAACAAAAAGCTTACTTATGTAAACTTTGACTACCCATACATTTCTTTCCTTGCTTATGGACTTTCCTAGCTTTAGGTAGTTTTTGGTTTATATTTTTTGGGAATGGGATTGTGATTCCCATTTTAAAGCCATTCTCAAGACAAAAAGTCTTAATTCAAACATGAAAGATGAAAACCTCATTCTCATTCACTTTCTTGAACAAAAATTCTAATCAAAACGCTACATTAGAGTTCTCTAATGTCTAAACTTAGGTAATCCTAGACCTCCCTTTAGGATTTTTCTGAAGTAGATTGCATTTGTAATTCTGTTCTTGTAACCCTGTTGTCCCCCTCAAAAACATTTTTCATGGGAGATTTCAACTAAAGCATTCCTTTTGTCTTTTTAGTTCTAAATTTTTTGTACTGTGTTTCTTCCAAAAGCACTCATTTGTTTTTTTATTTATTGGATCAGGTTGCTGTGTTGGCCCCAAACATTCCAGCTATGTATGAGCTTCATTTCGGCATTCCAATGGCAGGGGCAGTCCTTTGCACACTTAATATACGTCATGATTCGGCAATGGTATCACTGCTATTAAGACATTCAGAGGCCAAAATCATTTTTGTGGACTATCAATTACTCAATGTTGTTCAGGGCGCATTTGAAATATTATCCAAGACTGGGATCAAGCTCCCTCGTTTGATCTTAATCTCAGAGCAATCATCTAGCTCTGGTGATGAAAATTCCACCTTTGGAAGCTTAGAATACGAGAAGTTTTTGGCGACAGGAAAACTTGATTATGAGGTCAGACGACCGAAGAATGAATGTGATCCCATTGCACTTAATTACACTTCAGGAACAACATCAAATCCAAAAGGTGTTATATATAGCCACAGAGGTGCTTATCTAAACTCTCTGGCAGCAGTTCTTTTAAATGATATGGCCTCAATGCCTATCTATTTATGGAGTCTTCCTATGTTTCATTGCAATGGGTGGTGCCTAGCTTGGGGTGTGGCTGCTCAGGGTGGCACTAATATTTGCCTCAGAACTGTCTCTGCAAAAGCAATTTTTGATAGTATTGCTCAGCACAAAGTGACTCACATGGGTGGTGCTCCTACAATTTTAAACATGCTAATAAACACGCCACCTTGTGACCAAAAGCCACTTCCGAGAAAAGTAGCGGTCGTGACTGGTGGTGCGCCGCCACCCTCACAGGTACTTTTTGAGATGGAAGAGATGGGGTTCAATGTGAATCACTCGTATGGTTTGACAGAAACTTATGGTCCTGGGACAGTTTGCACTTGGAAGCCTGAGTGGGACTCGTTGCCTCGTTACGAGCAAGCAAAGCTCAAAGCTCGACAGGGGTTGCATCATGTTGGCATGGAGGAAGTTGATGTGAAAAATCCTGTTACCATGAAGAGTGTTGAGCCTGATGCGAAGACTATGGGTGAGGTTATGTTCCGAGGCAACGCTGTGATGAGTGGTTACCTGAAAGATTTGAAAGCAACCGAAGAAGCTTTTAAAGGCGGGTGGTTTAGAACCGGGGACTTGGGGGTGAAACACCCGGATGGTTACATTGAACTGAAGGATCGTTCAAAGGACATTATCATATCGGGGGGAGAGAACATTAGCACAATTGAGGTGGAATCTGTGATTTTCAGACATCCTGCGGTTCTTGAAGCAGCTGTTGTGGGAAGACCTGATGATCATTGGGGGGAGACACCTTGTGCATTTGTGAAATTGAAGGAGGGGTGTGACGCAAGCGCTGAGGAGATAATTAAGTTCTGTCGAGATCACTTGCCCCATTATATGGCTCCTCGGTCTGTTGTTTTCGAAGATTTGCCAAAGACTTCGACTGGGAAGACACAAAAGTTTGTTTTAAGGAGGAAGGCCAAGGCAATGGGAAACCTTCCAAGAAAGAACATCAGCAAATTGTGAATGAAAGACCACCTTTGAGTGGAAGGTAATTGTTCTACTTAATACTCAGTTTCATATTGATCAAAATTGTGGACTAGCTGTTGATAAATAAAGCTAGTGTTGAATCATCATTGGTTTGTAGTTTCTCCCCATATTGTTAGGAATGCAATGAAATAAAATGTTCTTATTTAGTCCTTGCTGTGGGGTGATGTATGAGTCTATACATGTTCCTCATTTGATCTCATGATTGTTGATTTATACACTGAGAAACCTTATTACTTCACATAATTCCCTCAACTTTCTCAACATAAAAAATGATCTTCATTTCTTTCTTGTCTTGAACCAAAAGTTCTGTTCAAGCAAAGGGTGGCTGAAAACGCTACGGCAAGCACGATATGGACCAATCACTGACCTTAAACACCAACTATCCTGTGAACAACCGTGCAGGATCATAAGATGCAGTCCTAAATGAAGAGGAGGGCTATGAGCTCTTTGCTTCTAAATGCTCCTGTGGATTTAAAAAAAAAAACATGACTAACATGTATGTAGCAGAGTTTGAGATACACATGCATCTGTTATGGGAGACAATTGCCTGTCTAGCATTTTTTGGCTGAACTTTAATCTATGATACAAATTATTCGGCAGTGATTATTATATGGTTATATTTGTGATTAAGCTTAGTTTGTGTGCACTTGCAAACAACAAAGCATTGTTAAAGTTCAGTGACTTGGCTGAGATTGCTCTAGCATGAAGATTCTATATATTATCTGAGCCAGTAGAAAAAAACAAAAATGACATTGTTACTATATTTCGACAACAAAGGGAACAAAGTTGAGCAAAAGAATTTGAGATGCTCGGTGTTTCCAAGATGTGTGCATACAGCACAAGTACTTGATCATGGACGGCACATTTGTCACAAAGCCTAAAAAGAGAATCGTAGCAACGTATTTACTTGCGAGAGTGACAGTATATGATATTGTTATCAGTTAGCAGGGTCATTGTCAGCATTTAGAAGTATATTATTGAGGTCATGGCTATGCTGTAGTGTCATGTCGACTACTTTGAATATTGTGGTTGAAACAGGTTAATTAGTTGATTACTAGAAAATTCATAGGTATGGTTGTCAATCCTTATCCTAATTAAAGAAACTTTGGCTCATAACATAACAGTGCATGTGCATCATGATCATTTGTCAATACTTATCCTCAAGTTACAGAAATCTATTCAGAACATGGATGTTTATGTAGAGAACTTAACTATTTGTTAGTTTTGACCTTTAATTTCAATATGGAAATTAATTAGAGTAAAGAGAAAGGGATTGTAGCTCCAATTGTGCCAAATTGAGTACAAGCAGAACCTTGTTTAGGAGGATTCTCTTCTACTGAAGCTAGTAATGTAATAAGACAAACAAGCATCTTATAACAACCTTTGATGCCTTGTCTCCTATGATTACTACTATATTTTTTCACTTGTCTAGTCATTACCATCTTTGTCCATAAATTGAGTTGAACAGGTTGAAGAAGCAAACTCAGTAATGAAAATGGAAGTGGAAGTCATTTCCAAGGAGAACATTAAGCCATCTTCACCAACACCCCATCACCTCAAAAATTTCAAGCTTTCCCTCTTGGACCAGCTCTTTCCTGTCCCTTACGCCCCGATCATCCTCTTTTATCCCAACGCTAACCGTCTTCTTGATGTTTCTGGAAGATCAAAGCTCCTAAAGAAGTCGTTGTCAGAGACGCTAACACGTTTCTACCCGTTGGCCGGGAGGATCAAAGACGAGCTCTCCATTGATTGCAACGACGAGGGGGCTAATTATGTGGAAGCTCGGGTCAGCTGTCGTCTCCACGAGTTCCTCAGCCAACCTGATCTCCTGTTGCTCCACAAGTTCCTTCCCTGTGAGCTCATTCTGAAGGAGTCTAATGCAGGAATTCATGTGGCTAATGTTCAGGTTAACATTTTTGAATGTGGTGGCATTGCAATTGGATTGTGCATCTCACACAAGATTGTTGATGGTGCTGGACTGAGCACCTTCCTCAGGGCCTGGACAGCATGTGCTCAGGGTGGTTCTGATGGAACTGTTATAAATCCTGAATACATTGGGAGCTCATTGTTCCCTGCAAATGATTTGTGGCTCAGAGACACATCAATGATCATGTGGGGCTCCATGTTCAAGCTTGGAAAATCAGTCACAAAGAGATTTGTGTTTGATGCCTCATCAGTAGCCACTCTCAAGGCACAGGCCACCACCTCATCTGTTCAACATCCTACCCGGGTAGAGGCCATCAGTGCTTTTCTCTGGAAGTCCGTCATGTCGGCTTCCAGAGAAAAGCACGGCTACGAAAGGCCATCTTTGATGTGCCACACAGTCAATCTCCGCAGGAGAGCCTCCCCGCCCATGGCGGAGCATTCCCTGGGGAATCTCATCTGGATAGCATCCGCAAAATGCGAGGCCAAGCATACTCTTGGTATGCAAGGGTTGGTGGGTGAGCTAAGAGAAGGCATATCAAGAATCAATGACAATTTTGTGAAGAAACTGAGAGGTGGTGATCAAGGGAACTCAGTGATGCTAGAGGACTTGAAAGAGATAGGTGATTTTGGGTCAAAGGGTAGTGGTGGAGCTGACTATTTTGGGTTCAGCAGCTGGTGCAAGTTTGGGTTCTATGAAGCTGATTTTGGGTGGGGGAGACCTGGTTGGGTCACAAGTGTTGCTTCAAGTGGCTCAGTGATGATGAATCTGGTGATATTGGTTGATACAAGATCAGGAGATGGCATAGAAGCATGGGTGACCTTGGATGAACAGGACATGGCAATAATGGAAAGAGACCAGGAGCTTCTCACATTGGCTTCAATGGATCCAAGTCCTTTGCAAAATCAGTAACTAGCTATAGAGAAGCATATCTGGTTTGGCACATGGATTGATTCAACTTCATTTTGTGTCATTGTAGTGCTCAGTTTGATTATCCTTGCTGTTGTTTATAGAATAACAAATGTTAATTAACCAGACTTCAACTTGTAATGTTTCTACTTTGGGTTGGGTGGATCTACAGACTACAATTTGCTGGAGACTTGACTTGCTTGTCTCAGAAAGAATAAAAAAGTAGTACAATATGTGTGGAATTTTGGTGGTTTTATATTATAGTAGAATTTGATTAAATATTTAGCAAACTGCAGATTCAAATAATATTATATATCACTCAAAAAAATTATATATATATAAAAGTATATACATAAATAAAGTAAAGTTGTACTGCATATACTATTTATTACATATACAATTATACATATAATTTCTTCAAACTCAATTTTTTTTATTAATGATATATTTTTACTGATTGTTATAAGTTCAAGTCATATTCATGACTATTTGAAGTTCAAAGAAGACGAGTGGACAAAAAACAAATTAATCAACCGTAAGATAAAATAATTTTTTTATTATATTTAAAAAATACGAAGACCCAAGCAAAGTTGGGTTCAAATACTAGTGCTTATATAGGAGTTACAAGTTCTATGTTTTTCCTACTTTTTCAATGTAGGATTCTTACACCGCCTTCTAAATTTTATATACTACATATTCATATCAAAATTTCTATATATTTTCAATGTGAAACTTATGAATATGCATATGTTACCATTTTTATGTTTTTATATTGTAATTAAATAATTTTATCTTGTATCAAATTCATAACATTTTTTGCTTCCTCTTTTTTATCAAAAATTTGAACAGCATTTTAAAAGAAACAAAATTTTAACTATTCATATATTATTTCGTTTGATATATCACACAAATATGAATAATAGTAGAAAAAAAATTTCATATGTCGCGCACGGAACCATTTAATAAATAAATAGAAGAAAGATTGAAATGGAAGAATATGATTTTGAATATATCCAACCAAGTCATATGATAAAAAGTAAAAACTAATTTCAAGACCGTTTAAAATTACCTGAGCATCCACATCATAGGAAATCAAATGGTAAAATAAAAATCTCATCAAAATGACAAAATCGACGAGACTTGAGAGTAGGGCTGGTCGTCAGTTCATAACCGGATGGAAGCGAATCGGATCTATAATTTAATTTAATTTAATTTTTAAAGTAGAACCGGATCTATAATTAATATAGTATAAAATTACTGGATGAAAAAGAGGAGTGAAATTGAATTTAACAGGCAGTGCTCAGAGTACGCATGTCGGACCGTTGAAAAATTCAGAGGAGAGGACACAGACACAGCGACCGCCAATCGTCTTTCCCTCCATTACACAAGAACAACCTTTTTATCGGTTCTGTTTTGTCCAATGAAACAAACAAAGAATATGAGGAAAATTCATCAGAAATGAAAAACACATGGTCGCTGATGGGTCGTCTACGTTCAATCTCCTCTCTCCTCTTCGTGCTCGCTCATTTCCTGCAACCCTTCTCTTCTGCTCATGGCGACCAAGCTAGACCGTACAGCCCCTCTTTTACGCCCATCATCAGGGAGCTTTACCATTCCAGGTGATTCATTAAAATTTTCGTTTCTGCAATTCTTGTGTGGATTTGGTTAATGGGTTGTTTCGACTTTTTATTTAAATGTTTTTGCTTTTATCTGGGTACCCTGTAAAATGTTGCAATTTTTGTTTTTATTTTGTCCCCATAATTTTGGTAGGAAAAGATCAAAACTTTGATCTTAAATTTGATGTTTTCTCATTAACTTGTTGTCTTTGACTTCAGTTAAGCTGAACCTAACTCAGCCTTTGTATAATTCATTATAGTTCAATTGAAATCTGTTGGGAACAAAAGCTAAATTGTATGACCAAATGTTTCTCCATCTTATTCTGAATGCATTTATGGAATTTGCAGTGGTGGTATAATGGATGAGGTTAAGGGTTTGGTCCATCGACACCCGGATAAACTTACTGTATGTGATCTCTTTGTTCTCTAAATTTGTCAGCATTCAAAAAATGGGCTTGTAATTGACTTTTTGTTAACAGTTGGAAACAATTAAATCTGCAAATCGAGGCTATGCTGCGGAGGTTGCAGTGGTTACTTATAGCCGGAGTAGGAAAGCAGACGATGACAAGTCAAAGTTTAGGATCCTCCTGGTAGGTTTTCAACTCATGCAAATGCATGGATGTTGCAATCCAATATGGCGTGTTCATATTTATCAGTTGTTTGCTTCTCCGATGGAAAATTTCAAACATCATAAACTTAGTATTTTCATATCGATGTATTTAGAAATATTGTTTTCAATTTGACATGTGGTGGATATACCGTCTCAGATTGTGAATTGCTGGTTTTTTGACAGATAATTCCTTGTCTTCCAGAGTTTTGGGCAGCACGGAAGGGAGCTCATTACATCTGAACTTGCCTTGCGGATCTTGTCAATTTTAAGTCAAGAACAGTTTTTGCCAAACATGGATCCAGTTTCCTTAAACAAGACCCTTGACAAGCTTGTCATAAAGGTAATTATGCTAACTGGACTTGTTATTTACGGAATACTAGTTCAAGCTTAAAACTCATCATCTGAAAGAAAGTTATGAATAAAAATTAGAAGGTATTTTCAGAAAAGTGGGATAAATCATTTTGATTAGTATTTAAAATGACTAATCTGACGTTTTTATTATAATAGATACCAGTCCTTGAACCATCTCTTCCATAAACATGGATCTCTGTACAGTGTACACAATGTTTCACCCCTACAAGTGGGGTCATTCAAACTGCATGAGACAACCAACAGGCCTTTAGTTATTTTTTGTACTTCGTCAAATCAATTTTTATTTGGAATATGTATGCATCCTAATGGTGATAATGGGCATATTTTACGTGTCCTACGTCCTAAGCATTGGGAATATTTGATGCAGATTTTCTTCTCAAATATATGTAAGAGAATTCTCGAATATGTAGAGTACTAATATTTCATGGTGTTTCAGGTGGTACCGATGGAAAATTTAAACGGGCGCAAACTTGTTGAAGGCGGAGATATGTGTGAGAGAAGAAATGGTCAGAAAATGATTTTTACTGTTTGAAAAAAAAAAAAACATGTTTAGTGATTGAACTGCATGCAATGGGTTTTTGGATATTAAAATGCTTAAATTGTATATTTTGGCAGGGAGAGGGGTTGATCTCAACCGCAACTGGAGTGTAGATTGGGGCAAAAAGGAGAAGGTTTATTGTGCTATTTTACTTGAATACTTTTTATAATTCTTACCCCTTGTACAAGATGCATCAAACTAAAAGTATTAAAGAATATGGATGGTGATATTCCTTTTATGCCCTACAGTGAAGCTCCCTAGAGAAGATATTTGTCATGCCATGTGTCGACCTATAATAGCTTATTACTACCTTTTGATGGTTTTCAAATTAAATGTATGCTTTTTGTGATATGTGTTGAGATTTTGGCATTTTTTGCTATGCAGCTCTTTGAGAGTTGCCTCTCTCGTACTTTTGTTCTCTTGTTCCATAAATTTATATATGAGTTTCTTCCCTACAGTACCTCTAATGTCTTGTTATCTTTCTGAAGTCTTTCTGCCATGCTTGCTCATCATGTATTCATTTGGTATTTGGTCTTTATGTGATTTGGAGTGCACTTGTGTTTGTTGTGTGTGCCTGTGCATGAGGTGAACATGTGTATGGAAAAGATAGTAAAAAGTGCTCTACTAATCATACGAGTCTTTAACCTCAATAATTGAGCTTTTCTTCTTGGTACTTTAAGTATGTAAGACGTCACAAATTTTCAATGGACTCTTATACTTCTGCGATTTTTTCCTCCCTAATTTTGCTGCTGCTCAATTTTAGGATTATGATCCATATGAAGAAAATCCTGGTACTGCTCCTTTCAGTGAGCCTGAATCCCAAATAATGCGGAAACTTGCCCTTTCATTTGAGCCTCACATATGGGTCAATGTGCATTCAGGAATGGAGGTTTGTTGCTATGGCTACAAGCTAAAGATGATGGGCTTGATATCATTTATAGATTATATATCAGAAATAAAATGGTTCTTGAGTCTTGTCATGCCTCTGGCTTATCAAAGTAGTGAATAACATCTTCCATTTCCTTATGAAATTGTTTGGTGAAAGTTTTCTTCAAGTTAATTGTCAATGCCATGCATGGGTCAGCTAGCTCTTGCCATTTTTTAAAATATCAGTTAGCTGTAATTCATATTTTGTGAATACAGAAGTGCTCTTGACACTTGAGTCTTGTCATGTTTTTGGCTGTTTAAAGGAGTGAATAGCATCTACAAATGAATCTTGTTAATACTTCTGTATAGTTTTTACTCTGCGAACTTTGTTTGATGAATCCCGTCTCTATACTAATTGTCAATACCATGTACATGGCATGGAGGGATGAAGGAGCTCTTATCACTAATTAAACATGAATTAGCTGTAGTTCATTTTTTTCTTACGTAATGCATATGCTGTTACTTGTGCTCATTCTTCCTCCTTAAAATTTTCATATTCTACTCGTTTAAGCTCAAAGGCATCTTTATATTTTCTTTTTCGCTATATGTATTCTCTATAGTTATGTGTTTGTTTATTCAGGCTCTATTTATGCCGTATGACCATAAAAACACAACTCCTAGCGGATTGTCTTCACACCGGATGAAGTTGTTACTTGAGGAACTGAACCATCTTCATTGCAAAAACCGTTGCATGACCGGATCTGGTGGAGGCTCTGTTGGGTTTGTATTCAAATTGGTTGTGAATTTTTTTTCCCTTTTGAAAATCCATAGTAGTCTGGATCATCTTATAAGCAAAATAAGTAGGTTTCAAACATACTGGTGTAAATTTTAGAAGGATTATAAATCATTGGATCATCATAGGAGGGTTTTGGCAAATGTAAGTTGCATTTATATTTCTCATATTTGGCGGGATAATTTTAGGCATCTAACGTATGGCTTTAGTAAATAATATCTCACAGTACATGAGTTTCTAGCCAGGTTGTTGCTAGTATTCTTTCTGTCAACTATTGATCTTTCGTTGTATGTGGTTAAATATCAGGTATCTAGCTCACGGGACAGCAACGGATTACATGTACGACATCTTAAGAGTGCCCATGGCTTTCACCTTTGAGGTTTGTGAAATGAAATTCTTTTCCTTATAATAACAAATTTGATCCTTAGTGTTCTTATTATATATGTGTGTGCTGGAGTGACAGATCTACGGAGATGAAGCAGCTTCGACAAAAGACTGCTTCAAAATGTTCAATCCTGTTGACCTCAAAACCTTCAATGTACGGTTACTTGTATTTCCATTTTAGCCCCATACATTATATTATTATAATTGAGAGCTTTGCATTTTAAGACCTTGTGTTGTCATTTGTTTCCAGAGGGTTCTGAATGACTGGTCAGCTGCAATTTTCACAATGTTCGTATTGGGGCCGCGACAAGTAGCTGAAATCCATTCCAAGGCGTTTGTGGCGAATTTGGACAAGTGGGTATCGATAGACGAGTATCTGGAAGGGTACTTGATAGAGAGAAGCAGTAGATACGGGAAGAAGATGGAGGTTCTTGAGCTTGGAATGCAGGAGATAAGAGCATATTTTAGGCTCTTCTTATTATCCTCTGTACTTTTATTGTTCATGTTTTGTTCCAGAATTTCCAAGAGCAAGTGTAGTAGGCCAATTGTTTCTGGTTTACCACTCTGATATTTTACTAGATGATTTTGATTGGAAATTGGAATTGGATGGTGAGGAGCATTAGCATACTATTGTACTAACATTGTAATTGTACCAATTCTTTTGCTTTATGTGTTAAATTATTACAGTAGAAAATGTTCCAGACCTCTAGCAAAAGGATTAGAAACATGTCTTGCTTTTCAATTGGATGTTATTTGTTGCATTAATTGCTACTTCATTAATCTTACTTATTGGTGTATTCATTTTATATGCTTCTCATGACGCTTTGTTGAGTAATAAAAATATTGTATTTTCCGGAACATCGTTATGGATTGTGTAAGTCTTTCTTGTGCGTATTCTCTCATCTTTTGTTTTTTATCATGCGACTGTGGCAATGAGAATTTGAGAACTCGATATTTTATGTATCATCACTCTTTCCATTTTGAATTTGACTTGAAACTTACAAATACCTAAACCTACAAAGTTTAGAATTAGCTATTACTATACGTCATTCATGAAACAATGATGATACATAAAACATCGAGTCCTCAAACTCTCTGTGATAGATATACGATCAAGAACGAACCAGAAAGTATCTCAACAGACTGAAAATTTGAACAGACACCTCACGTAACTAACCCTTATCATAAATATTGAATTGAATGAATGAATTCAAAACTCTAAAATACATTGACGAGAATGAATCGATGTAATTTATATGCACTAATATAAAAAAAATGTAAGTTATCACTTATGATTATTTAACATATCCATGGTGTATCAATAAATTGTGTGTCGTCATATCTGTAATGAGTTGTGTCGTGTATCTCGTACTGGTGGCTATGCAACATAAAGTCACATGATGGAGCCCTGATGATCTCTTGTACATGGTACACCGGCATGCCTCCGCCGTACGTCCAAACCATGTTGTTGTAATTGTAGTCATTCACTTTCTTCTCGTCGTCCTTCTTCTCCTCTTTTTTATCGTCTTTGTCCTCCGGCTTCACTTCGCTCACACTTTCAATCTCTGCGTACCCGACGTTCTTGCGAAGCAGAGTGGCGAGGCACACCGAGTCCACCCCGTCGCCGATGACCTCAATCTGGTTCTTGTCATCTCCTTTCAGCGCCGCAGATTCCACTCCGGCCACTCCAACGGCAATCTTCATGGCCTTGGACCGCTTCTTTTGCCCGCTCATTGACACCTTTATCACTATCTTTTGCTGCAATGTACGAAAATCGTAAAGGAAAACAAGTTTAGAATGAATCATAAAGACAATATGCACCACGCTAAAATTTAATTAATTACTGGATTCACGCTCACAAATTCATTGGAGTGTATAAGTGTGACCAAATAAAGTGAAATGGTTATTGGTTTGATACATATTTGTGTTCTTTAAACTTATAAACATTAAACAAAGCACATGCATAAAGTTATGAAAAACTAGGTCGTTTTTGAAGTGACGATGATATTTACACTCACGTACCTTCATGATGTTTTCGAGCTGGTTTTGGTGAGTGTGTTGTGGGTTTGTTCAATTGAAGCTGGAGAAGAGGGAACACAGAAAACAATTTTTTTTTTTTTTTTTTTGAAAGTAGAGAAAACAGAAATATTAATGTTGTGGTGGTGGAGAAATATAGCGGAGGATGCTATATATTTATACATGTTGCATAAGGTGTGTTTTGGGAAGTCAATGAATAATTCATATAATACCTTTCTCTGAACTATCCAAGAAACTGGAAAGTTTGTTTTAAAAAATAAAAATAGAAACTGGAAAGTTTGAAACATTGAATCTCTTCCTTACCCAATTTGTTTTAAACAACACACTTAATTGACTAATATTACTCGGACAAATTGAGACCATCTAATTCACACTATAACCACCAAGTCAACAATTAAGTCCTTAAGAACTAACTATTATTATTTTTAATTTCGACCATCCAAAATAACCATCAAGTCAAGGAATAAGTTCTTAATAACTAACTATTACTATTTTTAATTTAGATTAAGTAATCACCTAAAATAATACTTCCTCCGTTTCAAATGAGTCCAAATTTTGTTTCAAATTAAATGACACTTTCTACTTTTAACAAACTTATACACATGATTTTTCCATAATGCACTTTGTCATGATAACTTTCATATAGAAGATGAAGAGTTTTTAGTATTAAAGTTAATAAATATACTAGTAGTTGACAAGCAATTATGAGTTTTATGTTTTAATCTAAGGGTAAAAAGGTCATTTAACATTTTTTCTAAATATTTATGAAAAACTCTAGAACGACATTTAATTTGAAACGGAGGTAATATTTCACTAATAAAAACATCATTCACAACACGCCACTTGCTTCCATCCCTTATTCCACGCCAATAAGGCTTGCTTGGAGAGCTTTCAACTCTGCTACAAGCGTCAAACAAAAACCTAAGTTACTTGCAAAAATAAAATAAGTGAACGACCTTCTGGTTTCCTCTTAGAGCATCAACATTGTTGGTCCAAAATGCATTGGAACCATAGAAGGGACATAAAAAAAAGGGAAAATTACACATACCACCCCTCAATTAATGAGGGCTGACACATCAATTAATTCATTGATGAGTTGACCGAATCACAATTCGCTACATGTACATTGTGTATTATAAACCGGGCGGTCGGGGCCAAAAATTCATCAAAGGGTGGTGGTATCATATAT
>JAYMSZ010001465.1:0-14290 GCA_036897665.1 Pelargonium citronellum | reverse complement strand
TAGGAAAAAGACTCAATATGGTGACAAACTTTTATGTTTTGACCTAATTTAGCCTATGAATTTTTTTTAACTCAAAATAACCCCCAAAATTTCGTGCTTCGACCTAATTTGGTCATTGAACTTTTTTTGACCCAAAACAGTCTCTTAAGTTTCAAATATTAATCCAAAATGGTTCCTAAACTTTCAAGAATCAAATTGGGTAAATATTTGAAAGTTTAGGAACTATTTTGGGTTAAAGAAAATTCAGAGATCAAATTGTGTCGAAACACGAAAGTTCAGGGACTAAATTGGGTCGAAATATGAAAGTTCGTGGATCAAATTGAAACTTTTACCATGTAAATATATTATAGTTGGCGAGAGGTGTATATTTACAAAACACACACATACACACATGTGTGATTTAGTTAATATCTCATTTTATTTATAAATAAATTTTGTTTAAATAAGTTTGCCCCCACTGAGTTAGTATTTTGGATCCGTCCCTCCTGCCACATCATCCCTCATCCTCCATCCTTAATGAAATAGTAATGTGTTTCATATTAGCTTCCAAACCCAATCATGTTCCTCTGAATTCACCACCTGCATCCGATGCTCTGCATAAACAATCATTATCATCTTCATCGTTCAAGCTCACATGGCTACTCAAATTGGTGCTACTCACGACAACATTTCCATTGTTTCTCTCTAAATTCGATCCCTTGATCGAAACCGTCCCACGAATCAACCTCTACCCGCGAGCTATTCTGCTAGTAATTTCTCAACAGAAACTTTATCAACCTCTGCTTTTGGGTTTGTGAACCGCCATAGATGTACTCGACTTCCAGATTGAACAATCTATGCAGCTCTGATTTGGGGATCCCAGGTCCCCTGATGGGTTTTAGAGCAAGGCTCGTAGCATGCTCTGGCACACCGGAGACAAAATCGGCGCTGAGGAATGACACGTTGAAGCTAATCGACACCGAGATGCTCGTATAATTCAACTGATCAAAACCGAATAGCCCGAACGAGTTCCTTGACAAAACGCGACCTCCCCCTTTCTCGTGCATGTAGATCTCGAATGGGTCGTTTAGAAGAACCGCCTCGTAGCCGTTGAAGAAGCGCACATGCGAGGACAAAGCTTCGTCTGAGCCGATCATCTTGGTTGAGATGTCTTCTAATTCCAACCAGAGCTTCATGGATGTTGAATTGTGGGTATAGTGATTGAAATAGAGCTTGTATTGATCAAGTAAATGGAGATTACAATATACAGAACACTACACTACACCATTGTCTACAATACATATATATAAAACTTTGAGGGGTCAAGAGCCAATATAGAAAAGAAGTGTAGTTTAGGGGTTGTAAAGGGTAGTTGGATAATAAGGAGTGTAGTAATGAGGGTGGTTGAGAGAGAGAGAGGGAGTAAATATCTTTAATACCCTCCCTCAAACTTAAGGCAGAAAAATATTTACCGACTTAAGTTTGCAAACTAGAGATGAAGACGGTCCGGTGGGTATTGAAACCATGATGCATGCAATGAGCTTTGAATCTGGAGAAATTGATAAACTAAAGGATGAAACCTCAATGATTGTTGTTCAGTGACGGAACATAAACGAAAGAGCTGGAGATGGAACCTCAGCGATAGAAGTTAAGCAACAAAGCCAAACAGAGTTGAGCGACAGAACGTCAGCGATGATGGTTGACGATATCTCAACTGGATATAACTGAACGGCGGAACGTTAGTGATGATGGTTGACGATATCTCAGCAGGAAATAACTGAGCGAAAAAACCTCAGTTGAAGAGTTTAAGTTGGTTAGGAATGAGTTTTAGCTAAACGACGGAACGTCAGCATAACAAACTCATTGCGATCAGACTGACGTGTTCTTGTCTCATTGCACGTCTTGAAAGGGTCTTTGTTGGGACAGAAAAATTTGAAGATATGTCTTGTTTGACTTCCATGTTGATCGTAACATGGCAACCTCAAGGTAGGAACCTTGAGGTTGAATTACAAAACCCGAAAATTAAATTAATTTAACTAGGAAAAAAAATTACATGCTCAAAAGAAAATAAAAATACAAGCTAAGATGAGAAATAGTCCAAAAAGAGTGCGTTGGAGCAAAGCTGGGCTTGCGGGTCAGGCTTGAATGGACTTGGTATTCGAGTCGAGCACTAGCTAGGAAGTGCTGATCTACATATACATATTAGAAATGTTTTAAAAACTAGACCGATCCGGCCGGTTCGACCGTTTGAACCGGTAATCGGTGGGGGCACCGGTCCTGGTCACTATAGGCCCGGTAAGAAGGTCCTAGTCAGACCCGGTCAAAACCGGTAAAACCCGGGGACCGGTCTGACCGGTTTTAGCCTATGCTCGATTTTTTTTTTTTTTTGGTATTTCTGGGCTTGTGGGTTTAAAAGAATAGGTTTATTATGTATAAAGCTCAGCCCAATGTTAAGTCTCAACTATCAAGTATCAACTATCAAGCCCAAAAAATAACTAAATAATTAATTATTATCATTTATCAATATCATATTGCATTATTGAAAAATTTAAATTTGCAAATCTTATCTTATCTAATAGCCAATAGGAAATCTCAACTCTGAAATTGCATTAAATTTTATAATTATTTTTTTACCAACCAAAGATTAAAGACAACAACAAAACATAAAGAGTAAAAAAACCCTAGCCTTAATTAACGTCTTTTGCTTCTTTGTTTCTTTGCTTTCTTTCTTGTCTTTGGTAATTGGTACAATATATTAGTTTGAAACTTTGATTAAAAGTTCGTATTTGATAGTTGATAACATAATTAGTTTAGAACTTTGTATTACTTTATGTTAAATATTTATATATAATTGTAGTTCTAATAAATTAGTTACTCTTAGGTGCATTATGAATTTTCATATATATTTTTTACATATTTTTAAAAAAAATTGAAAATTTTTATGTATTTATGACATCATAATTGATATGAGGATGTCATCATCAACAACCCAGTCAGGATGCCTATGTTTAAAACATTGATCATAACAACTAATCAACTTGCATGTTTATTTTAGAGACCCAATACAAACACATTTATTAAACATCACAACACAATTATAAAATATATAAGCCCAAACTATAACTTGATGTCAATTGCCATTGGGATTAAGAAATGATTTATGACTAAAAATTGTTGGGAGCAAATCTCAAAAGAGATAAACCCCTCCAAAAAGAGTAGTATGCCGCTTATTGCATCGAGCGCACGGTATTCTTTAGTAAAAGGCGAAAGAATAGTTCGCTTTGCACTCAATGCAAGGCTGCGTGATTATGCAAACCAACCTTCACTCCATTTATATAGAAAGTTCAGCGCAACATTTTCATCTCCTAGCCGATGTGGGACAACTTATCATCCCCAAACACAGTAACTTACACTTCAGACCTCTAATGGGCCGTACCATAGATTCTTGCTGGGCTCAAATAACACTGCCAACGGCCCAAAAAATCCACTTCACTGTGCAAAGTGTAAATGTATGATCAGAACTCATAAATTTACCACCAATAATTCAGCTCAACAGTGAAGCAACTTGTGGTGGAAGAAGAATCAAAATTTACTGCATTTCAGGAGTGTAGTATCTTGAGAAAAAGCTAAACAGACACGACCATAAATATTTTGCTGCCAAATGAAATCAAATACAGTACTATTTGCTTGGTCTGCCTCTGTTCAACACATGGCTCTCCTGAGCAAGTTCTTCACCAACAAGGACCACCATTTTTTCCAAAATATAATTTTTTTTTATCTCTGATATATACCTATCAGCTTCTCACATGTCAAAGAGCCCCAACACTTGATACCGTCAGATTCAGAGGACTAGACAAACTGGGAAAGTTTCAATAACAATCTTTCTTTTTTATCCTTTACTTGGTTCTTTGGGTCACATAGTTATTGAATATTTACAATCTGACATCAATAACGACAACTTGGGAAGATAAACCATAAAAACACAATTTCAGAGCTATTCAAGAATCATCACTGACATGTTACAAGTACATTTTTAACTTTTTTACTCACCAAAATATTGAGCAAATTCAGGATTCTGTGATCAAAACCACATTGATTAAGAAAAACAATAATAACCACACAAAAGAAGATCCAAAGTGCCAAAAAAGTTTTCAGATTTGGAATCCTATTTTAGTTCCTACCCTTTTAAAACAGTGTCACTCCCTTTCCACTCACCATTTTATTAACACTCTCATTTCCACACAGTCTTTATGTTTTCCCTCAGTTTCTTGTTTCTCCATTTCTCTTCTCCCCCTCCGTTTTAAACCACTCCTCATTCGGGTTGTGACACTTGTTTCAGTCTCGAATTAGCTTACCTTCGTGTTCGTTGCGGTGATGGGGATTCTTGAGGCAAGGTTGAATGATCAGCTACAGCCTGCATTTGAAGAAGCGCCTATGTCAGTAGAGGAGCCGAGTCGCTACTCACATAGATCAATTGAGACACTGGTGGTGGTTTTAGCTGCAATAGTGATTGTGGGGGTCATAGCTGGGGTTCTTGCTCGGCTTTGTGGAGGACGGCATTTCAGTGGCAATGGGGAAGACGACATAGAAGGATGGGTTGAGAGGAAGTGTAGGAGCTGCATTGATGGTGGAGTTCCAGCTGCACCTGCACCTGCACCGGCGCCAGCGCCTCCTCCACCTGAAGAACCAAAACCAGCAGCTGCATCAGAAGGAGCAAAGAAGTAAAGGCACAAAGATGAGTTAAACAGCAAATTTTCTGTGTGAGAGTATCAGATAGTCTTTGCAGCTTTTGCATAGCAAAACAGTAGGTCATGACTCAAAGCTGCATATTATCTATGGTTTGTTTGTATAACAGATTGAGCACTTTAGCTCTAGTTGATTTTAACAGATACATAACTAGCTAGTAGT
The DNA here is from genome assembly GCA_036897665.1 of Pelargonium citronellum. Lineage (NCBI taxonomy): Eukaryota > Viridiplantae > Streptophyta > Magnoliopsida > Geraniales > Geraniaceae > Pelargonium > Pelargonium citronellum. Next base: position 9,403 of record JAYMSZ010001465.1, on the reverse strand, counting down.
TGGTGCTTCAAGTTTCATGTGTACCTCATTTGTTGAACCCTAAGCATTACTCTTGGCATGTATAATCTGCTCATTGATTTGAATTTGAATCTCTGACACAAAAACATGGTGAGATAAAGACATTATTTGACTGAGGAAAGCAAGGTATCATAGGGTTGGAGTTTTACAGAATCCAGCCTTTGCTTTTTTCCAAAAGCCAAAACTTGTGCAAGCTTTGGTTTCAACTTTCAACTGAGAGTTCATTTTCTAAAAAGGTATTTGAAAACTTACCGTTGCGGATAAAGCAGTGTAATGTGGAGCATTATGTGCCAGCCTCATCATTCATGTCTTTGACAAAAAGCTCCTCATCTTCAATCATAATCTTTGAAAACCTAGATTACAAGTCAAATATCAAACAATGTTATTCTCAGACTCTCCAAAGTCTAGTGCTATCAGATTTGTGCAAGTAAATTTAGGACAACTGAAGATGAATTTTGAACATTCTCTTTATTACGTACAACCCAAAGGGAAGAATAAACAAAGTCACTATAGCATCCAATCCGTTTTATCACAATAAATTACAAAATGCATTAACTAAACAAATTAATTAATTGAAATTCGCTCGAACAATAAATAGAATCAGACTGCATTCCCTATCCCACACAACTGTTAAAACTTGAACTCAGATACCAACAGCAGCTACCCTAAAACATTTTCCAGTGGTAAACATTCAAATCTGGTCGTGTTTTTCTTCGGCGTTGCTATGTTGCTCTTTGTCTGTCTACACGTTTTTCTCTAGCAGTTGATTCCACACACACTAGTATCGGGGCCAGTGACCCGTGTTGTAAATGGATCAATACGAACCCACAGTAGTGAGAAGATGGAGGCAAGAAGAATTGACCACACAACAACGATGGTAGGTGTTCGGTTCTGGCGTCCCATCAAACCCTTGAGGAAGGGATAGAGATGAACGATAACCCAGAAAGCGAAAAATAGCTTTCCAAAAAGTGGACCCCAAGATTGATATCCACTGTTAATGGCATAGGAGATCCCAGCAACCACTCCCACCAAATTTACAATCAGAAGAGTGGTTGGAGGAATGAGCAGAGTTGTCCATTTGAACAAGTAGAGCTCAGCAAAATCCCCATCTTCATCAGATGCTTTGGACGTGACAGTGAAATTGGTATCAACTTTAGCGAGAACTTTGAGCAAGCCTTGGAAAACAGCAAATAGATGGGCTGACACACCTCCAATAACCCAAAACTGTTCATTTCTCCACCATTCATCAATGCCGACACCACTCCATCTCATTTCCAATATACCCGTAGCAAAAATGGAAATAAAGAGGGATATGAACCAGATACTGGCGATGTTACTGATCTGCAGGTGAACACACAACATTAGGACACAGAAAGCGCAAGTCAATTTCCTCAAAATACCCAACTTGTAAGTCTTCAGAGGACTTAAGTTATGTAAACGATAATTGTATTTACTAAATGATGATAGGAATTTTAGTTAAGATGGTTAAGTTTAATCGTATTGGATACACCAAAAAGGAAGATTTTAAGGGGAACTATTTTTCAGTTTTATCATTTCAAGCAGGGGAAAAGTAACCACCAAAAGGAAGGCAAGGAAAGAAACGAAAGAAAATCTACATTTCCATATACAATGTAATTGCACATACCTGTGGAATAATGAATTTTCCAGTGAGCAGACAGATAGCTGGTAAGGTACAGTAGAATAGAAGAGGAATGGATGTGATTGGATAGATAGTGGTATTGATGTACGCGAACCTCTCCAACCATTTCAGCCTTCCATTATAACCATACCATAAAGGACAATGGCGACTGAGAAGAATTTCGACTGAACCTAAAGCCCATCGAAGCACTTGATTCAGACGATCAGACAGATTAATGGGAGCAGACCCTTTGAAGGCAGGACGTGCGGGCATGCAATAGATGGATTTCCAACCACGGGCATGCATCTTGAATCCTGTAAGGATATCCTCTGTAACTGAACCATAAATCCATCCGATCTGTGCAAATTATTAATGTCAGTAAACTTTACCACTATCGCACAGTAGTACTAACAGGAATTAGAAAATCCAAGTATATCAAGAGTGGAAGATAGATAACGTACCTCCATCCCCCAGTCTGTCTTGTCCTCGTATCCACAGCTGATGACATGAATAGCTTCTTTGAGGAGGGACTCTGGTGTGGCTGACTGCGGAACACCACCATTTTCCATAAGCGTCGAGGCAACAAAAACAGCTGATTGACCAAACCTTTTCTCAAGGCTCATTTGAGACATGAGCAGTGACTTCTCATCATCAAATCCAGTACCTACATAATAATTAGCAGGAAATATAAGAATTCGACCTAACTACTAGTAATGTGGCCAACTAGTTTGTCTGGTAGCAGTGCATCCACATTAACAGTAATTCACATTGTTTACAGAATTTTAGGGTATTTTTTCCTTCTATGATCACTTCACATAAAGTGAGCACAAAATGCCAAAAATATCCAAATAAAAATTACAAACTGTCAATAAAAGGGAAATAGTGAATCTAGTCAAATCAAATGAGGAACAAAAAAACAATGTTGTACCTTCAACCCCTTCTTCTATATCTTCTAAATTGTAAACTGGCACAGTAGGGTCAACATGTTTGCTCGATTTTTTCTTATTTGAGTCCTTTTTACTTGATTTGGAACCCTTCTTTCTCGATCCTCCAAAACATGAAGACAAAAATCCCGGTTTCTTGTGCTTAGGCTTGAGAGGAGGCTCATATCCATATAAGGCTGTTCTGTTGAAACAACAACCTGTACCCACATATACAGGGCCTTGAATCCCATCCAAACCTCGTAAATTGATCTAGAATCCACAATATTAAATAAAGAACCGATAAGAAAGAAATGTTATTAAAATAAATAAATAAAAATAGACTTAACATAAAATACACTGGTAGCCCAGTATAATGAAAAGCTATGATATCCAGTAAAGTAATCCAAAGAAAATATGAAATAATGACTAATTCTAGCCAAATTGTGATAATGAAACTTACATCAAAGAACACAGTGTTACGGTTTGCATATCGATCATTCTTATCAATCCCATCAAATCTCTGGGGAAATTGAACGTAGCAAACTGATTTTCCAAGGTTAGGATCCATTAGGAAACACATAGCTTCCCTCAAGGCCTTGCTATTGTTTATATAATGATCACAATCAAGATTTAACAAGAAAGGCCCATTGGTAAGCACTGCTGATACACGAATCTGTTCAGAGATGTACAAAGTGTTAGAGATTTTACATATGCCTAAATATGGAGAATATCAATAATAAATGACTGCCTAGTGACTACTTACAAGTGCATTCATAGCACCAGCCTTCTTGTGATGCTGAAAACCAGGACGCTTCTCTCGAGACACATAAACTAACCGGGGAAGCTCATTTCCCTCAGTGTCAAGTCCTCCACTGTGCCCTAAGAAAACCTGAAATGCAATGAACACCAAAGCATGACTCAGAACAGTGTGTAATGCGCAGGTATTAAAGATCAGACAGGAAACAACCTAAAGTGTACACTAAGAGCCACATGTTATGAAAATAAATTGGCCCTAGTCAATATAGACAAACCTGGATCATTCCTGGGTGATCTCTGGTGTTATTTCCTGGCCAAGGTGTACCGTCTTGCATAACCCATCCTTCATCAGGAATCTTTTGTGCTTTTGCAACAAGCCCATTGACACGTATTTTGAACTCTTCATATTCTCTCTGCAAATGGTAGTTTCAGTAACAACATAATCTAACCAGTGAATAAGAGACAAGAATACCACGACTTTTACCTTCATAGCTCTGCGGTCTTTTACAAATGATGGATGGACTTTATCTTTCAAGTAATCTATTTTCAGAGCAAAATACCATTCTGGAGCACGTGGCTCAATGTTGTATTTTTTGCAGAACGGAACCCATTTTCTTGCAAATTCTGATGTTTCAGCCAGAGCTTCAAATGTCAACATTGAAGCTCCGTCATCCGAGACATAGCAAGAAACTTTGTCAACAGGATAGTCAACTGCAAGAATTGATAGGACAGTATTGGCTGTGACAAGTGGAGGTTCCTTTAAAGGATCCACTGTACTCACAAAAATGTCTACAGCAGCCAATTGAGATGGTTCTCCCTCTCGGTCATATCTGCAGAGCATAATGCACATTGTACGTTTACATAACTGTTTAATATTTGAGAATATTTATCATAACCTAATAGCATAACATTAGATCAATCTACCTCAGGGCCAGTCTGTCGAGATACGTCTCGCGATTCACAGGAAGCCATTTTGGAAACTGATCCAAAATCCATGATATAGCAAACCAAATCTCACAAATAACAGAAATCAACCACAAAGCATAGGCATTTTTAACTGGATTTGTAATACGGTAGTGCAAGAAAATGCAAAGAATCACAAGCCGCAGGACGATGACCATCCTGTAAGGGTTGATCCTAGAAGAAGGAATAGAAACTTTCCTCGACAGTGGCTGTCGGGCTTCATCATTCCTGTTCAACAAAAATTCAAATTCAGCAACCCGTCAAAATTAAATAAATAGTTACAATGAAGAATCAGCATATTATTTGCAAAGAATATTCCATTTACCAAATACTATTGACTATAGCTATTGGCCTAGGGTATAGATTCTTCTCTGTTTGTACATTCAGCTACATCTATTAACATGAAAAGCATTACTAATGCTAGGATTAATTTTGTCTGCAAATCATTTGACCCCATCCAGACCAAGGTGGGTCAAAGTAAAGATTTCTGGAACATAAACAAATACAGTTTCACACACCAGACATCGTAAATTGTGGGGGGAAAGATCCCGTCTGGCGCATACATTTCAAACGTATTCATTTTTTTTTTTTTCTCAAGACAACATCTTCCTATCAATAGTCTTCACTCCAATGCACTTCCCCCAGTCCAGATAATCTTACCCTACCAATACAAATAATGCAACTTGAACTAACAAGCATACATTGACACATTCATTCACAAACAAATGGAGTAAAACATGAAATTATAATCTGATCTGCAGGTAATAGTTATCGAAGATATAAGGCAAATAGACAACAAGCAACATATTGAACCCTTGAACCCCATTAAGCGAGGAACTTACAGTAAGGCTTCATCCATAACCACATCAGTACTGGCATCAAAATCCACCCCTCTACCCTCAGAAGGAGCATGACTAACACTCAACGGGGCCGAATTCTTCTCCGGCTTAATCTTCCAACCATCAATTCTCTCTTTCCACGCCACATTGCCAAATCCCGACAAACCAGAGTCCCTTCCCAGATCACCTGACCTAACATTAGCTATAAAGTAACATTGCTTTTAAGAACTCCGATCAGATCTAAACCATAATTCATGGTAAAGCAACAAGAGTAGAGAGATCTGGACATACGTGATTGATTGAAGTTCCCTGAATAAGGAAGTGAATGCACCCTCTTCCCCAACCCACCAATGTCTGAAGACGCCATGGAAAGCCTCCCAGGAGATGCAGCTGACAACTCTCCAGAAACCTAATAACTCAAACAAGAAAATGAATTTCATGGTCACAATAAAATAACAATCAAATCTTACAAATCACAACTCGAAACAAACAAAATCAACCTACCGTGCTCCCATTAGCGAGCAGAGGAATATGGTTAGAGGAAACCTCTCTGTCGTAGTTGGCCGGAGGAAGCTCAGAATCAGCATCCTCCACTTGCTCCCCAGAAACCGGAGGACTTCCTGAAACAACCACACAACCATCCACAACCACCTCAAATCTCAATTCAACAAAAAAAAAAAAAAATCAAAATTCACAGTCCAAAATTCACAAACCCTTAAGCCTCTTGTACTTGGTCTTGCACTGAGGGCAACACTGCTTCCCATCCTTCCTCTCGTACTCGTAACAGGGACGGCAAACCGGGAACGCGCATATGTCGCAGGCCACAAACGGGTCGCCCTCCACCGTCTTCCCCACATTGTCGCTACAGATCTGACACACCTGAAGGCCACTACCCTGAAATCACAATCAGAACCAATCACAATCGATTAATCGATTCAATTAAAGAAAAAGAGCTCTAAAACAGTTCAATTCTAGTACAAGTAGAGCTACTGACCACAGTATTGGCTCTGGAGTCCATCATCGTGTCCGTCTCAGAGCTCCAAATCAGAATCTGGAATCGAATCCGAGAGTTGCGGAGCTAAAATCGACCAAAAAAGCCCAAATCGGAATCGGGCAAATGGGTGGATCGTGCCCTAAGAGCGAGGAGGAGAAGAAGATGGTGACATTACATTGGAGGAGAACAAGAGCGAAAAGCTGTTGTTTAAAACGAATCGCATCGCACCGACAGATCCGGCAAAGGAAAAAGATAGCTAGCGATGGCAAAAGCGTAGATTGATGGTGAAGATACAATTTTTGTGACCAGATCTCGCCACGTCATCAGTGGGGCCTACAAAAACGGGACTCTGATTGGCTACTCGGTCTTGGCGTGCTGAGCTGGCAGAGGCACCTAGGATTGGAGGTACATTTGTCTTAAATATCTTGTGTAACAAACATTTTACGTTTGTATCTTAGTTTTATCTTGTTGTGATGTGATCCAAACGCTTGCAATAATGCCTCAAATTTTGAAGTTAAATATGGGATATGGATTGGTGTGAGACTTGAGATATGGGAAGAGGACAAATAATTAGAGGATGTAAGTGTGATTGCTTTTTCCAATTTAATTGATAGGATTTAACACTAGACATGAGATGAAATGAGATTATTGACAAATGTTGGTGAGAGTTTGTGTGAGTAAAGTGGCAAAAGAAAATAACTTGTTTTCTTTCTCTTTAGTGCTAAAAGTTGATTTGTTAAATTATGTTGGGTTTAACGGTTTTGCTTCCTCTCGAGCGGAAGTTAGAGCGGAATTATATGAGCTTTAACTTCCGCTTTGTTTGATGTCTAGGTTTCAGCTCTTAAAATTTTAAGATTTTTATTTTTTATTTTTGCCCTAACGACCTGCTATAGTAAGTTAAGTTTATACACGTCGGATTCACCTTACATACATGTGTGCCATATCAGCATTGACCTCAACGCTTTATGAAACGGTGTGTTTTGTGTTTTGAATAAATAGTCTTCTTCAATTTCAACATCTGCTTCGGTTGCTCAATACGTGGTGTAATTGATAAAGACGAGACATTTCTCGCGGAAGGCATCAACCAAGGTGAGATTTCAATGGTTGTTGTGTGAGATACTAAAATAGGAGGGGGTGGAACATGTCAATACTCAGCAGGTGGCTTCGAAGAAACCTTGAGATGTGGGAGGAAAATCCCAAATGGTTGTTGAAGTGTGAGAGGTAGTTTTGAATTGAGATCTAATCTTTGGAGTGTTTATGAAGAGAACTAAGCGCTTGCGATTCTTCTAGCCTAACTTATTAGTGCTCACTAGTCACCCTCATGCCATGATAACTACACTTACGAGATAAAGGCGAGAGAGAAGATCAATTGGTCTAACAGGAGCGTTCCCAAAATTACGATAAATTGATGTGCACAAAAGTATTTGGTCAAAGAGGGGTTGATGGACTGAAAAATAACTTAAAGTTTAAAAATCCAATTGAACAATTAATTTTTAAGTATATGATTTAAAGGGGAAAAAAGTCTAAAAAAAAAGAGCTTCCCACAACAAATGAGTTAAATAATCAAAGATGGAGGGAGGGGTGGTTGTATAGTCAAATAATCAAAAGAAAAATATAGAAATATTTGGGTGCACCAAGTCACAACTAAATAACAATATAATAATAGAGCAAGTGGCATGTTTTATTAGCAAATTAGGAGCTGTCGGTGCTAATCCAGCCAAGTGAAGAAGATGGCAGCTTCAAATCAGTGGCTCAAGTGATGTGAAGACCCAATAATTGTAAACCATATTAGCTGTGGACTATGCACACAACTGCCGTCATCTGGTAGTTGAAACATTACAATTAAAATGAATAATATGGTTTTTCATTACAATTAGAGGTGTGAGTTTTAATGGGTTGAATAGATGTGGTGCCGGCTGGGTGGTGAGGTGTTCGAATGGGGGTGTTTGCGGTGGAGGGAGGGTGGGGTGGTGTGGTGGTATGGGAGAGAAGGAGGTGGAGGTGGCTGCTATCAATGAGGCTATTATTTGGGTCTTAGAAAGGGGATGGCAGCAAGTCACAGTGGAATCTGAAGTGGAGAGTGTGGTGTCAGTTTTACAAACCGAAGGGGAGGCTTCCGGTGCCTTTGGTTTGGCTTTGCGCGATACTCGTATTTTATTGGATTGTGTTGTTGGTTTGGAATTTTCTTGTGTTAGCGAGTCTGCGAATCGAGTGGCTCGAGCTCTCGCTCAGTCCTCGAGTTCTTTGTCAGGCATTGATAGTTGGTTAGGCTCTCGAGTCCCGACATGCATTGTAACTCCTTTGGACATTGATTTGATTTAATGATTCATATTTTTGAGCTCAAAAAAAAATGAATAATAGAATAATAATAAAAAAAAATAGAGGTATAATTTTCAATTTTCCTTGCTTGAAAGCAAAGTACCACCATTCACAAATGTATAATGAATCCAAATGATTATAAATTCCCTTGCACTATTGTTAATAAATATTAGAACCATGTACACAATTTCATCTCTAAAAAAATTTGGAAATTCTGTTTCAACTACTGATAGAGATGTAGTTTTGTAGTAGTTATGTTAGCTATATAGTTGTTTTTAGAGTTAATACCTACAACTCCTGAAATGAGACTAAAATCTAAAACCTTAAAGGAGCCGAGAGCCTTAAACCGCCTGTCCCGATTGTTATTAGTTTTATAGTTGGTTTTTCAGTCCATTAAGATATGTCGTGTTATGTCTTCTAATATAGTTGGAAGTATTGTTTTACTTCCTTTGTTAGAAGTTACTTTTTCATTATAGGATAGTGAATTTTGCTTGCGATTGTGTTGTGCGTAAAATATGTGTGAAGAAAACAACGACCGATCATAATGTTTTTATAATTGCAGTCAAAATTTTAACCAACTTTATTGCAGATAGTAAATCGTATGAATCTAAGAAGAAAAAAAAAATTAATTAATCAATTATTTGTAAAAATCAAATATTAAATTTGGAGTATTGGGCAAATAAAGAATTATTTGTTGGGTGCTGGTTTTTTGTTATTGATATTGATTTTTGTCGAGATCTTGTGATTCTCTATGGTTTGAAATCAGCGAGTTAGTAGCTTGTAGGTTAGTACATATTTCTATCTCTATATCTGGTTTCGGTTAGGTTGCTATAGAATTTCTGAATGTAACTTGCATTTTAATTATGAATTAATAATATTGATATTTCCTTTAAAAAAAAATTGATTTGAATGTAAGACAAAATTATGGAATGTAGCCAATAAGCCAAAGGTA